>CP136873.1:355264-630264 GCA_033000465.1 Sciaenops ocellatus | reverse complement strand
TGAAATTTGGACTTTTTTTCCTTCAAAATTTGACCTTTTGGCCTAAAATTTTGATTTTTTTTTCTTAAAAATATGACTTCCTTTCTTGAAATTCTAACCTTTTTTGTTAAAAGTCTGACTTTTAAACTCAGAATTCTGCCTTTTTTCCTCAAAATTCAGACGTTTTTTTTTTCTTGAAATTTGGACTTTTTTTCCTTCAAAATTTGACCTTTTGGCCTAAAATTTTGATTTTTTTTTCTTAAAAATATGACTTCCTTTCTTGAAATTCTAACCTTTTTTGTTAAAAGTCTGACTTTTAAACTCAGAATTCTGCCTTTTTTCCTCAAAATTCAGACGTTTTTTTTTTTCTTGAAATTTGGACATTTTTTCCTTCAAAATTTGACCTTTTGGCCTAAAATTTTGATTTTTTTTTCTTAAAAATATGACTTCCTTTCTTGAAATTCTAACCTTTTTTGTTAAAAGTCTGACTTTTAAACTCAGAATTCTGCCTTTTTTCCTCAAAATTCAGACGTTTTTTTTTTTCTTGAAATTTGGACTTTTTTTCCTTCAAAATTTGACCTTTTGGCCTAAAATTTTGATTTTTTTTTCTTAAAAATATGACTTCCTTTCTTGAAATTCTAACCTTTTTTGTTAAAAGTCTGACTTTTAAACTCAGAATTCTGCCTTTTTTCCTCAAAATTCAGACGTTTTTTTTTTCTTGAAATTTGGACTTTTTTTCCTTCAAAATTTGACCTTTTGGCCTAAAATTTTGATTTTTTTTTCTTAAAAATATGACTTCCTTTCTTGAAATTCTAACCTTTTTTGTTAAAAGTCTGACTTTTAAACTCAGAATTCTGCCTTTTTTCCTCAAAATTCAGACGTTTTTTTTTTCTTGAAATTTGGACTTTTTTTCCTTCAAAATTTGACCTTTTGGCCTAAAATTTTGATTTTTTTTTTCTTAAAAATATGACTTCCTTTCTTGAAATTCTAACCTTTTTTGTTAAAAGTCTGACTTTTAAACTCAGAATTCTGCCTTTTTTCCTCAAAATTCAGACGTTTTTTTTTTTCTTGAAATTTGGACTTTTTTTCCTTCAAAATTTGACCTTTTGGCCTAAAATTTTGATTTTTTTTTCTTAAAAATATGACTTCCTTTCTTGAAATTCTAACCTTTTTTGTTAAAAGTCTGACTTTTAAACTCAGAATTCTGCCTTTTTTCCTCAAAATTCAGACGTTTTTTTTTTTCTTGAAATTTGGACTTTTTTTCCTTCAAAATTTGACCTTTTGGCCTAAAATTTTGATTTTTTTTTCTTAAAAATATGACTTCCTTTCTTGAAATTCTAACCTTTTTTGTTAAAAGTCTGACTTTTAAACTCAGAATTCTGCCTTTTTTCCTCAAAATTCAGACGTTTTTTTTTTCTTGAAATTTGGACTTTTTTTCCTTCAAAATTTGACCTTTTGGCCTAAAATTTTGATTTTTTTTTCTTAAAAATATGACTTCCTTTCTTGAAATTCTAACCTTTTTTGTTAAAAGTCTGACTTTTAAACTCAGAATTCTGCCTTTTTTCCTCAAAATTCAGACGTTTTTTTTTTTTCTTGAAATTTGGACATTTTTTCCTTCAAAATTTGACCTTTTGGCCTAAAATTTTGATTTTTTTTTCTTAAAAATATGACTTCCTTTCTTGAAATTCTAACCTTTTTTGTTAAAAGTCTGACTTTTAAACTCAGAATTCTGCCTTTTTTCCTCAAAATTCAGACGTTTTTTTTTTTCTTGAAATTTGGACTTTTTTTCCTTCAAAATTTGACCTTTTGGCCTAAAATTTTGATTTTTTTTTCTTAAAAATATGACTTCCTTTCTTGAAATTCTAACCTTTTTTGTTAAAAGTCTGACTTTTAAACTCAGAATTCTGCCTTTTTTCCTCAAAATTCAGACGTTTTTTTTTTTCTTGAAATTTGGACTTTTTTTCCTTCAAAATTTGACCTTTTGGCCTAAAATTTTGATTTTTTTTTCTTAAAAATATGACTTCCTTTCTTGAAATTCTAACCTTTTTTGTTAAAAGTCTGACATTTAAACTCAGAATTCTGCCTTTTTTCCTCAAAATTCAGACGTTTTTTTTTTCTTGAAATTTGGACTTTTTTTCCTTCAAAATTTGACCTTTTGGCCTAAAATTTTGATTTTTTTTTCTTAAAAATATGACTTCCTTTCTTGAAATTCTAACCTTTTTTGTTAAAAGTCTGACTTTTAAACTCAGAATTCTGCCTTTTTTCCTCAAAATTCAGACGTTTTTTTTTTTCTTGAAATTTGGACTTTTTTTCCTTCAAAATTTGACCTTTTGGCCTAAAATTTTGATTTTTTTTTCTTAAAAATATGACTTCCTTTCTTGAAATTCTAACCTTTTTTGTTAAAAGTCTGACTTTTAAACTCAGAATTCTGCCTTTTTTCCTCAAAATTCAGACGTTTTTTTTTTTCTTGAAATTTGGACTTTTTTTCCTTCAAAATTTGACCTTTTGGCCTAAAATTTTGATTTTTTTTTCTTAAAAATATGACTTCCTTTCTTGAAATTCTAACCTTTTTTGTTAAAAGTCTGACTTTTAAACTCAGAATTCTGCCTTTTTTCCTCAAAATTCAGACGTTTTTTTTTTTCTTGAAATTTGGACTTTTTTTCCTTCAAAATTTGACCTTTTGGCCTAAAATTTTGATTTTTTTTTCTTAAAAATATGACTTCCTTTCTTGAAATTCTAACCTTTTTTGTTAAAAGTCTGACTTTTAAACTCAGAATTCTGCCTTTTTTCCTCAAAATTCAGACGTTTTTTTTTTCTTGAAATTTGGACTTTTTTTCCTTCAAAATTTGACCTTTTGGCCTAAAATTTTGATTTTTTTTTCTTAAAAATATGACTTCCTTTCTTGAAATTCTAACCTTTTTTGTTAAAAGTCTGACTTTTAAACTCAGAATTCTGCCTTTTTTCCTCAAAATTCAGACGTTTTTTTTTTTCTTGAAATTTGGACTTTTTTTCCTTCAAAATTTGACCTTTTGGCCTAAAATTTTGATTTTTTTTTTCTTAAAAATATGACTTCCTTTCTTGAAATTCTAACCTTTTTTGTTAAAAGTCTGACTTTTAAACTCAGAATTCTGCCTTTTTTCCTCAAAATTCAGACGTTTTTTTTTTCTTGAAATTTGGACTTTTTTTCCTTCAAAATTTGACCTTTTGGCCTAAAATTTTGATTTTTTTTTCTTAAAAATATGACTTCCTTTCTTGAAATTCTAACCTTTTTTGTTAAAAGTCTGACTTTTAAACTCAGAATTCTGCCTTTTTTCCTCAAAATTCAGACGTTTTTTTTTTTCTTGAAATTTGGACTTTTTTTCCTTCAAAATTTGACCTTTTGGCCTAAAATTTTGATTTTTTTTTCTTAAAAATATGACTTCCTTTCTTGAAATTCTAACCTTTTTTGTTAAAAGTCTGACTTTTAAACTCAGAATTCTGCCTTTTTTCCTCAAAATTCAGACGTTTTTTTTTTCTTGAAATTTGGACTTTTTTTCCTTCAAAATTTGACCTTTTGGCCTAAAATTTTGATTTTTTTTTCTTAAAAATATGACTTCCTTTCTTGAAATTCTAACCTTTTTTGTTAAAAGTCTGACTTTTAAACTCAGAATTCTGCCTTTTTTCCTCAAAATTCAGACGTTTTTTTTTTTCTTGAAATTTGGACTTTTTTTCCTTCAAAATTTGACCTTTTGGCCTAAAATTTTGATTTTTTTTTCTTAAAAATATGACTTCCTTTCTTGAAATTCTAACCTTTTTTGTTAAAAGTCTGACTTTTAAACTCAGAATTCTGCCTTTTTTCCTCAAAATTCAGACGTTTTTTTTTTTCTTGAAATTTGGACTTTTTTTCCTTCAAAATTTGACCTTTTGGCCTAAAATTTTGATTTTTTTTTCTTAAAAATATGACTTCCTTTCTTGAAATTCTAACCTTTTTTGTTAAAAGTCTGACTTTTAAACTCAGAATTCTGCCTTTTTTCCTCAAAATTCAGACGTTTTTTTTTTCTTGAAATTTGGACTTTTTTTCCTTCAAAATTTGACCTTTTGGCCTAAAATTTTGATTTTTTTTTCTTAAAAATATGACTTCCTTTCTTGAAATTCTAACCTTTTTTGTTAAAAGTCTGACTTTTAAACTCAGAATTCTGCCTTTTTTCCTCAAAATTCAGACGTTTTTTTTTTCTTGAAATTTGGACTTTTTTTCCTTCAAAATTTGACCTTTTGGCCTAAAATTTTGATTTTTTTTTCTTAAAAATATGACTTCCTTTCTTGAAATTCTAACCTTTTTTGTTAAAAGTCTGACTTTTAAACTCAGAATTCTGCCTTTTTTCCTCAAAATTCAGACGTTTTTTTTTTCTTGAAATTTGGACTTTTTTTCCTTCAAAATTTGACCTTTTGGCCTAAAATTTTGATTTTTTTTTCTTAAAAATATGACTTCCTTTCTTGAAATTCTAACCTTTTTTGTTAAAAGTCTGACTTTTAAACTCAGAATTCTGCCTTTTTTCCTCAAAATTCAGACGTTTTTTTTTTCTTGAAATTTGGACTTTTTTTCCTTCAAAATTTGACCTTTTGGCCTAAAATTTTGATTTTTTTTTCTTAAAAATATGACTTCCTTTCTTGAAATTCTAACCTTTTTTGTTAAAAGTCTGACTTTTAAACTCAGAATTCTGCCTTTTTTCCTCAAAATTCAGACGTTTTTTTTTTTCTTGAAATTTGGACTTTTTTTCCTTCAAAATTTGACCTTTTGGCCTAAAATTTTGATTTTTTTTTCTTAAAAATCTGACTTCCTTTCTTGAAATTCTAACCTTTTTTGTTAAAAGTCTGACTTTTAAACTCAGAATTCTGCCTTTTTTCCTCAAAATTCAGACGTTTTTTTTTTTCTTGAAATTTGGACTTTTTTTCCTTCAAAATTTGACCTTTTGGCCTAAAATTTTGATTTTTTTTTCTTAAAAATATGACTTCCTTTCTTGAAATTCTAACCTTTTTTGTTAAAAGTCTGACTTTTAAACTCAGAATTCTGCCTTTTTTCCTCAAAATTCAGACGTTTTTTTTTTCTTGAAATTTGGACTTTTTTTCCTTCAAAATTTGACCTTTTGGCCTAAAATTTTGATTTTTTTTTCTTAAAAATATGACTTCCTTTCTTGAAATTCTAACCTTTTTTGTTAAAAGTCTGACTTTTAAACTCAGAATTCTGCCTTTTTTCCTCAAAATTCAGACGTTTTTTTTTTCTTGAAATTTGGACTTTTTTTCCTTCAAAATTTGACCTTTTGGCCTAAAATTTTGATTTTTTTTTCTTAAAAATATGACTTCCTTTCTTGAAATTCTAACCTTTTTTGTTAAAAGTCTGACTTTTAAACTCAGAATTCTGCCTTTTTTCCTCAAAATTCAGACGTTTTTTTTTTCTTGAAATTTGGACTTTTTTTCCTTCAAAATTTGACCTTTTGGCCTAAAATTTTGATTTTTTTTTCTTAAAAATATGACTTCCTTTCTTGAAATTCTAACCTTTTTTGTTAAAAGTCTGACTTTTAAACTCAGAATTCTGCCTTTTTTCCTCAAAATTCAGACGTTTTTTTTTTCTTGAAATTTGGACTTTTTTTCCTTCAAAATTTGACCTTTTGGCCTAAAATTTTGATTTTTTTTTCTTAAAAATATGACTTCCTTTCTTGAAATTCTAACCTTTTTTGTTAAAAGTCTGACTTTTAAACTCAGAATTCTGCCTTTTTTCCTCAAAATTCAGACGTTTTTTTTTTCTTGAAATTTGGACTTTTTTTCCTTCAAAATTTGACCTTTTGGCCTAAAATTTTGATTTTTTTTTCTTAAAAATATGACTTCCTTTCTTGAAATTCTAACCTTTTTTGTTAAAAGTCTGACTTTTAAACTCAGAATTCTGCCTTTTTTCCTCAAAATTCAGACGTTTTTTTTTTCTTGAAATTTGGACTTTTTTTCCTTCAAAATTTGACCTTTTGGCCTAAAATTTTGATTTTTTTTTCTTAAAAATATGACTTCCTTTCTTGAAATTCTAACCTTTTTTGTTAAAAGTCTGACTTTTAAACTCAGAATTCTGCCTTTTTTCCTCAAAATTCAGACGTTTTTTTTTTCTTGAAATTTGGACTTTTTTTCCTTCAAAATTTGACCTTTTGGCCTAAAATTTTGATTTTTTTTTCTTAAAAATATGACTTCCTTTCTTGAAATTCTAACCTTTTTTGTTAAAAGTCTGACTTTTAAACTCAGAATTCTGCCTTTTTTCCTCAAAATTCAGACGTTTTTTTTTTTCTTGAAATTTGGACTTTTTTTCCTTCAAAATTTGACCTTTTGGCCTAAAATTTTGATTTTTTTTTCTTAAAAATATGACTTCCTTTCTTGAAATTCTAACCTTTTTTGTTAAAAGTCTGACTTTTAAACTCAGAATTCTGCCTTTTTTCCTCAAAATTCAGACGTTTTTTTTTTTCTTGAAATTTGGACTTTTTTTCCTTCAAAATTTGACCTTTTGGCCTAAAATTTTGATTTTTTTTTCTTAAAAATATGACTTCCTTTCTTGAAATTCTAACCTTTTTTGTTAAAAGTCTGACTTTTAAACTCAGAATTCTGCCTTTTTTCCTCAAAATTCAGACGTTTTTTTTTTCTTGAAATTTGGACTTTTTTTCCTTCAAAATTTGACCTTTTGGCCTAAAATTTTGATTTTTTTTTCTTAAAAATATGACTTCCTTTCTTGAAATTCTAACCTTTTTTGTTAAAAGTCTGACTTTTAAACTCAGAATTCTGCCTTTTTTCCTCAAAATTCAGACGTTTTTTTTTTCTTGAAATTTGGACTTTTTTTCCTTCAAAATTTGACCTTTTGGCCTAAAATTTTGATTTTTTTTTCTTAAAAATATGACTTCCTTTCTTGAAATTCTAACCTTTTTTGTTAAAAGTCTGACTTTTAAACTCAGAATTCTGCCTTTTTTCCTCAAAATTCAGACGTTTTTTTTTTCTTGAAATTTGGACTTTTTTTCCTTCAAAATTTGACCTTTTGGCCTAAAATTTTGATTTTTTTTTCTTAAAAATATGACTTCCTTTCTTGAAATTCTAACCTTTTTTGTTAAAAGTCTGACTTTTAAACTCAGAATTCTGCCTTTTTTCCTCAAAATTCAGACGTTTTTTTTTTCTTGAAATTTGGACTTTTTTTCCTTCAAAATTTGACCTTTTGGCCTAAAATTTTGATTTTTTTTTCTTAAAAATATGACTTCCTTTCTTGAAATTCTAACCTTTTTTGTTAAAAGTCTGACTTTTAAACTCAGAATTCTGCCTTTTTTCCTCAAAATTCAGACGTTTTTTTTTTCTTGAAATTTGGACTTTTTTTCCTTCAAAATTTGACCTTTTGGCCTAAAATTTTGATTTTTTTTTTCTTAAAAATATGACTTCCTTTCTTGAAATTCTAACCTTTTTTGTTAAAAGTCTGACTTTTAAACTCAGAATTCTGCCTTTTTTCCTCAAAATTCAGACGTTTTTTTTTTCTTGAAATTTGGACTTTTTTTCCTTCAAAATTTGACCTTTTGGCCTAAAATTTTGATTTTTTTTTCTTAAAAATATGACTTCCTTTCTTGAAATTCTAACCTTTTTTGTTAAAAGTCTGACTTTTAAACTCAGAATTCTGCCTTTTTTCCTCAAAATTCAGACGTTTTTTTTTTTCTTGAAATTTCGACTTTTTTTCCTTCAAAATTTGACCTTTTGGCCTAAAATTTTGATTTTTTTTTCTTAAAAATATGACTTCCTTTCTTGAAATTCTAACCTTTTTTGTTAAAAGTCTGACTTTTAAACTCAGAATTCTGCCTTTTTTCCTCAAAATTCAGACGTTTTTTTTTTCTTGAAATTTGGACTTTTTTTCCTTCAAAATTTGACCTTTTGGCCTAAAATTTTGATTTTTTTTTCTTAAAAATATGACTTCCTTTCTTGAAATTCTAACCTTTTTTGTTAAAAGTCTGACTTTTAAACTCAGAATTCTGCCTTTTTTCCTCAAAATTCAGACGTTTTTTTTTTCTTGAAATTTGGACTTTTTTTCCTTCAAAATTTGACCTTTTGGCCTAAAATTTTGATTTTTTTTTCTTAAAAATATGACTTCCTTTCTTGAAATTCTAACCTTTTTTGTTAAAAGTCTGACTTTTAAACTCAGAATTCTGCCTTTTTTCCTCAAAATTCAGACGTTTTTTTTTTTCTTGAAATTTGGACTTTTTTTCCTTCAAAATTTGACCTTTTGGCCTAAAATTTTGATTTTTTTTTCTTAAAAATATGACTTCCTTTCTTGAAATTCTAACCTTTTTTGTTAAAAGTCTGACTTTTAAACTCAGAATTCTGCCTTTTTTCCTCAAAATTCAGACGTTTTTTTTTTTTCTTGAAATTTGGACTTTTTTTCCTTCAAAATTTGACCTTTTGGCCTAAAATTTTGATTTTTTTTTCTTAAAAATATGACTTCCTTTCTTGAAATTCTAACCTTTTTTGTTAAAAGTCTGACTTTTAAACTCAGAATTCTGCCTTTTTTCCTCAAAATTCAGACGTTTTTTTTTTCTTGAAATTTGGACTTTTTTTCCTTCAAAATTTGACCTTTTGGCCTAAAATTTTGATTTTTTTTTCTTAAAAATATGACTTCCTTTCTTGAAATTCTAACCTTTTTTGTTAAAAGTCTGACTTTTAAACTCAGAATTCTGCCTTTTTTCCTCAAAATTCAGACGTTTTTTTTTTCTTGAAATTTGGACTTTTTTTCCTTCAAAATTTGACATTTTGGCCTCAAATTTTGATTTTTTTTTCTTAAAAATATGACTTCCTTTCTTGAAATTCTAACCTTTTTTGTTAAAAGTCTGACTTTTAAACTCAGAATTCTGCCTTTTTTCCTCAAAATTCAGACGTTTTTTTTTTCTTGAAATTTGGACTTTTTTTCCTTCAAAATTTGACCTTTTGGCCTAAAATTTTGATTTTTTTTTCTTAAAAATATGACTTCCTTTCTTGAAATTCTAACCTTTTTTGTTAAAAGTCTGACTTTTAAACTCAGAATTCTGCCTTTTTTCCTCAAAATTCAGACGTTTTATTTTCTTGAAATTTGGACTTTTTTTCCTTCAAAATTTGACCTTTTGGCCTAAAATTTTGATTTTTTTTTCTTAAAAATATGACTTCCTTTCTTGAAATTCTAACCTTTTTTGTTAAAAGTCTGACTTTTAAACTCAGAATTCTGCCTTTTTTCCTCAAAATTCAGACGTTTTTTTTTTTCTTGAAATTTGGACTTTTTTTCCTTCAAAATTTGACCTTTTGGCCTAAAATTTTGATTTTTTTTTCTTAAAAATATGACTTCCTTTCTTGAAATTCTAACCTTTTTTGTTAAAAGTCTGACTTTTAAACTCAGAATTCTGCCTTTTTTCCTCAAAATTCAGACGTTTTTTTTTTTCTTGAAATTTGGACTTTTTTTCCTTCAAAATTTGACCTTTTGGCCTAAAATTTTGATTTTTTTTTCTTAAAAATATGACTTCCTTTCTTGAAATTCTAACCTTTTTTGTTAAAAGTCTGACTTTTAAACTCAGAATTCTGCCTTTTTTCCTCAAAATTCAGACGTTTTTTTTTTCTTGAAATTTGGACTTTTTTTCCTTCAAAATTTGACCTTTTGGCCTAAAATTTTGATTTTTTTTTCTTAAAAATATGACTTCCTTTCTTGAAATTCTAACCTTTTTTGTTAAAAGTCTGACTTTTAAACTCAGAATTCTGCCTTTTTTCCTCAAAATTCAGACGTTTTTTTTTTCTTGAAATTTGGACTTTTTTTCCTTCAAAATTTGACCTTTTGGCCTAAAATTTTGATTTTTTTTTCTTAAAAATATGACTTCCTTTCTTGAAATTCTAACCTTTTTTGTTAAAAGTCTGACTTTTAAACTCAGAATTCTGCCTTTTTTCCTCAAAATTCAGACGTTTTTTTTTTCTTGAAATTTGGACTTTTTTTCCTTCAAAATTTGACCTTTTGGCCTAAAATTTTGATTTTTTTTTTCTTAAAAATATGACTTCCTTTCTTGAAATTCTAACCTTTTTTGTTAAAAGTCTGACTTTTAAACTCAGAATTCTGCCTTTTTTCCTCAAAATTCAGACGTTTTTTTTTTTCTTGAAATTTGGACTTTTTTTCCTTCAAAATTTGACTTTTGGCCTAAAATTTTGATTTTTTTTTCTTAAAAATATGACTTCCTTTCTTGAAATTCTAACCTTTTTTGTTAAAAGTCTGACTTTTAAACTCAGAATTCTGCCTTTTTTCCTCAAAATTCAGACGTTTTATTTTTTCTTGAAATTTGGACTTTTTTTCCTTCAAAATTTGACCTTTTGGCCTAAAATTTTGATTTTTTTTTCTTAAAAATATGACTTCCTTTCTTGAAATTCTAACCTTTTTTGTTAAAAGTCTGACTTTTAAACTCAGAATTCTGCCTTTTTTCCTCAAAATTCAGACGTTTTTTTTTTCTTGAAATTTGGACTTTTTTTCCTTCAAAATTTGACCTTTTGGCCTAAAATTTTGATTTTTTTTTCTTAAAAATATGACTTCCTTTCTTGAAATTCTAACCTTTTTTGTTAAAAGTCTGACTTTTAAACTCAGAATTCTGCCTTTTTTCCTCAAAATTCAGACGTTTTTTTTTTCTTGAAATTTGGACTTTTTTTCCTTCAAAATTTGACCTTTTGGCCTAAAATTTTGATTTTTTTTTCTTAAAAATATGACTTCCTTTCTTGAAATTCTAACCTTTTTTGTTAAAAGTCTGACTTTTAAACTCAGAATTCTGCCTTTTTTCCTCAAAATTCAGACGTTTTTTTTTTCTTGAAATTTGGACTTTTTTTCCTTCAAAATTTGACCTTTTGGCCTAAAATTTTGATTTTTTTTTCTTAAAAATATGACTTCCTTTCTTGAAATTCTAACCTTTTTTGTTAAAAGTCTGACTTTTAAACTCAGAATTCTGCCTTTTTTCCTCAAAATTCAGACGTTTTTTTTTTCTTGAAATTTGGACTTTTTTTCCTTCAAAATTTGACCTTTTGGCCTAAAATTTTGATTTTTTTTTCTTAAAAATATGACTTCCTTTCTTGAAATTCTAACCTTTTTTGTTAAAAGTCTGACTTTTAAACTCAGAATTCTGCCTTTTTTCCTCAAAATTCAGACGTTTTTTTTTTCTTGAAATTTGGACTTTTTTTCCTTCAAAATTTGACCTTTTGGCCTAAAATTTTGATTTTTTTTTCTTAAAAATATGACTTCCTTTCTTGAAATTCTAACCTTTTTTGTTAAAAGTCTGACTTTTAAACTCAGAATTCTGCCTTTTTTCCTCAAAATTCAGACGTTTTTTTTTTCTTGAAATTTGGACTTTTTTTCCTTCAAAATTTGACCTTTTGGCCTAAAATTTTGATTTTTTTTTCTTAAAAATATGACTTCCTTTCTTGAAATTCTAACCTTTTTTGTTAAAAGTCTGACTTTTAAACTCAGAATTCTGCCTTTTTTCCTCAAAATTCAGACGTTTTTTTTTTTCTTGAAATTTGGACTTTTTTTCCTTCAAAATTTGACTTTTGGCCTAAAATTTTGATTTTTTTTTCTTAAAAATATGACTTCCTTTCTTGAAATTCTAACCTTTTTTGTTAAAAGTCTGACTTTTAAACTCAGAATTCTGCCTTTTTTCCTCAAAATTCAGACGTTTTTTTTTTTCTTGAAATTTGGACGTTTTTCCTTCAAAATTTGACCTTTTGGCCTAAAATTTTGATTTTTTTTTTCTTAAAAATATGACTTCCTTTCTTGAAATTCTAACCTTTTTTGTTAAAAGTCTGACTTTTAAACTCAGAATTCTGCCTTTTTTCCTCAAAATTCAGACGTTTTTTTTTTTCTTGAAATTTGTACTTTTTTTCCTTCAAAATTTGACCTTTTGGCCTAAAATTTTGATTTTTTTTTTCTTAAAAATATGACTTCCTTTCTTGAAATTCTAACCTTTTTTGTTAAAAGTCTGACTTTTAAACTCAGAATTCTGCCTTTTTTCCTCAAAATTCAGACGTTTTTTTTTTTCTTGAAATTTGTACTTTTTTTCCTTCAAAATTTGACCTTTTGGCCTAAAATTTTGATTTTTTTTTTGTTAAAAATATGACTTCCTTTCTTGAAATTCTAACCTTTTTTGTTAAAAGTCTGACTTTTAAACTCAGAATTCTGCCTTTTTTCGTCAAAATTCAGACGTTTTTTTTTTCTTGAAATTTGGACTTTTTTTCCTTCAAAATTTGACCTTTTGGCCTAAAATTTTGATTTTTTTTTCTTAAAAATATGACTTCCTTTCTTGAAATTCTAACCTTTTTTGTTAAAAGTCTGACTTTTAAACTCAGAATTCTGCCTTTTTTCCTCAAAATTCAGACGTTTTTTTTTTCTTGAAATTTGGACTTTTTTTCCTTCAAAATTTGACCTTTTGGCCTAAAATTTTGATTTTTTTTTCTTAAAAATATGACTTCCTTTCTTGAAATTCTAACCTTTTTTGTTAAAAGTCTGACTTTTAAACTCAGAATTCTGCCTTTTTTCCTCAAAATTCAGACGTTTTTTTTTTCTTGAAATTTGGACTTTTTTTCCTTCAAAATTTGACCTTTTGGCCTAAAATTTTGATTTTTTTTTCTTAAAAATATGACTTCCTTTCTTGAAATTCTAACCTTTTTTGTTAAAAGTCTGACTTTTAAACTCAGAATTCTGCCTTTTTTCCTCAAAATTCAGACGTTTTTTTTTTCTTGAAATTTGGACTTTTTTTCCTTCAAAATTTGACCTTTTGGCCTAAAATTTTGATTTTTTTTTCTTAAAAATATGAATTCCTTTCTTGAAATTCTAACCTTTTTTGTTAAAAGTCTGACTTTTAAACTCAGAATTCTGCCTTTTTTCCTCAAAATTCAGACGTTTTTTTTTTCTTGAAATTTGGACTTTTTTTCCTTCAAAATTTGACCTTTTGGCCTAAAATTTTGATTTTTTTTTCTTAAAAATATGACTTCCTTTCTTGAAATTCTAACCTTTTTTGTTAAAAGTCTGACTTTTAAACTCAGAATTCTGCCTTTTTTCCTCAAAATTCAGACGTTTTTTTTTTCTTGAAATTTGGACTTTTTTTCCTTCAAAATTTGACCTTTTGGCCTAAAATTTTGATTTTTTTTTCTTAAAAATATGACTTCCTTTCTTGAAATTCTAACCTTTTTTGTTAAAAGTCTGACTTTTAAACTCAGAATTCTGCCTTTTTTCCTCAAAATTCAGACGTTTTTTTTTTTCTTGAAATTTGGACTTTTTTTCCTTCAAAATTTGACCTTTTGGCCTAAAATTTTGATTTTTTTTTCTTAAAAATATGACTTCCTTTCTTGAAATTCTAACCTTTTTTGTTAAAAGTCTGACTTTTAAACTCAGAATTCTGCCTTTTTTCCTCAAAATTCAGACGTTTTTTTTTTCTTGAAATTTGGACTTTTTTTCCTTCAAAATTTGACCTTTTGGCCTAAAATTTTGATTTTTTTTTCTTAAAAATATGACTTCCTTTCTTGAAATTCTAACCTTTTTTGTTAAAAGTCTGACTTTTAAACTCAGAATTCTGCCTTTTTTCCTCAAAATTCAGACGTTTTTTTTTTCTTGAAATTTGGACTTTTTTTCCTTCAAAATTTGACCTTTTGGCCTAAAATTTTGATTTTTTTTTCTTAAAAATATGACTTCCTTTCTTGAAATTCTAACCTTTTTTGTTAAAAGTCTGACTTTTAAACTCAGAATTCTGCCTTTTTTCCTCAAAATTCAGACGTTTTTTTTTTTCTTGAAATTTGGACTTTTTTTCCTTCAAAATTTGACCTTTTGGCCTAAAATTTTGATTTTTTTTTCTTAAAAATATGACTTCCTTTCTTGAAATTCTAACCTTTTTTGTTAAAAGTCTGACTTTTAAACTCAGAATTCTGCCTTTTTTCCTCAAAATTCAGACGTTTTTTTTTTCTTGAAATTTGGACTTTTTTTCCTTCAAAATTTGACCTTTTGGCCTAAAATTTTGATTTTTTTTTCTTAAAAATATGACTTCCTTTCTTGAAATTCTAACCTTTTTTGTTAAAAGTCTGACTTTTAAACTCAGAATTCTGCCTTTTTTCCTCAAAATTCAGACGTTTTTTTTTTCTTGAAATTTGGACTTTTTTTCCTTCAAAATTTGACCTTTTGGCCTAAAATTTTGATTTTTTTTTCTTAAAAATATGACTTCCTTTCTTGAAATTCTAACCTTTTTTGTTAAAAGTCTGACTTTTAAACTCAGAATTCTGCCTTTTTTCCTCAAAATTCAGACGTTTTTTTTTTTCTTGAAATTTGGACTTTTTTTCCTTCAAAATTTGACCTTTTGGCCTAAAATTTTGATTTTTTTTTCTTAAAAATATGACTTCCTTTCTTGAAATTCTAACCTTTTTTGTTAAAAGTCTGACTTTTAAACTCAGAATTCTGCCTTTTTTCCTCAAAATTCAGACGTTTTTTTTTTCTTGAAATTTGGACTTTTTTTCCTTCAAAATTTGACCTTTTGGCCTAAAATTTTGATTTTTTTTTCTTAAAAATATGACTTCCTTTCTTGAAATTCTAACCTTTTTTGTTAAAAGTCTGACTTTTAAACTCAGAATTCTGCCTTTTTTCCTCAAAATTCAGACGTTTTTTTTTTTCTTGAAATTTGGACTTTTTTTCCTTCAAAATTTGACCTTTTGGCCTAAAATTTTGATTTTTTTTTCTTAAAAATATGACTTCCTTTCTTGAAATTCTAACCTTTTTTGTTAAAAGTCTGACTTTTAAACTCAGAATTCTGCCTTTTTTCCTCAAAATTCAGACGTTTTTTTTTTTCTTGAAATTTGGACTTTTTTTCCTTCAAAATTTGACCTTTTGGCCTAAAATTTTGATTTTTTTTTCTTAAAAATATGACTTCCTTTCTTGAAATTCTAACCTTTTTTGTTAAAAGTCTGACTTTTAAACTCAGAATTCTGCCTTTTTTCCTCAAAATTCAGACGTTTTTTTTTTTCTTGAAATTTGGACTTTTTTTCCTTCAAAATTTGACCTTTTGGCCTAAAATTTTGATTTTTTTTTCTTAAAAATATGACTTCCTTTCTTGAAATTCTAACCTTTTTTGTTAAAAGTCTGACTTTTAAACTCAGAATTCTGCCTTTTTTCCTCAAAATTCAGACGTTTTTTTTTTCTTGAAATTTGGACTTTTTTTCCATCAAAATTTGACCTTTTGGCCTAAAATTTTGATTTTTTTTTCTTAAAAATATGACTTCCTTTCTTGAAATTCTAACCTTTTTTGTTAAAAGTCTGACTTTTAAACTCAGAATTCTGCCTTTTTTCCTCAAAATTCAGACGTTTTTTTTTTCTTGAAATTTGGACTTTTTTTCCTTCAAAATTTGACCTTTTGGCCTAAAATTTTGATTTTTTTTTCTTAAAAATATGACTTCCTTTCTTGAAATTCTAACCTTTTTTGTTAAAAGTCTGACTTTTAAACTCAGAATTCTGCCTTTTTTCCTCAAAATTCAGACGTTTTTTTTTTCTTGAAATTTGGACTTTTTTTCCTTCAAAATTTGACCTTTTGGCCTAAAATTTTGATTTTTTTTTCTTAAAAATATGACTTCCTTTCTTGAAATTCTAACCTTTTTTGTTAAAAGTCTGACTTTTAAACTCAGAATTCTGCCTTTTTTCCTCAAAATTCAGACGTTTTTTTTTTCTTGAAATTTGGACTTTTTTTCCTTCAAAATTTGACCTTTTGGCCTAAAATTTTGATTTTTTTTTCTTAAAAATATGACTTCCTTTCTTGAAATTCTAACCTTTTTTGTTAAAAGTCTGACTTTTAAACTCAGAATTCTGCCTTTTTTCCTCAAAATTCAGACGTTTTTTTTTTCTTGAAATTTGGACTTTTTTTCCTTCAAAATTTGACCTTTTGGCCTAAAATTTTGATTTTTTTTTCTTAAAAATATGACTTCCTTTCTTGAAATTCTAACCTTTTTTGTTAAAAGTCTGACTTTTAAACTCAGAATTCTGCCTTTTTTCCTCAAAATTCAGACGTTTTTTTTTTTCTTGAAATTTAGAATTTTTGCAGGCAAAGTTTGATTTTTCTCAAAGTAGGGTTAGTGTTAGGGTTTGGTAGGGTTAGGGTTAGGGTTAGGGTTAGCATAGGGTTAAGGGTTAGGGTTAGAGTTGGGTTAGGGTTAGGGTTAGATTAGGGTTAGGGTTGGGGTTAGCATAGGGTTAAGGGTTAGGGTTAGGGTTAAGGGTTAGGGTTGTGCTTAGGGTTAGGGTTGGGATTAGGGTTAGGGTTAGGGTTAGGGCTAGGGTTGTGCTTAGGGTTAGGGTTGGGATTAGGGTTAGGGTTAGAGTAGGGTTAGGATTAGGGTTAGAGTAGGGTTAGGATTAGGTTTAGATTAGGGTTAGGGGTTAGGGGTTAGGGATAGATTAGGGTTAGGGTTGTGCTTAGGGTTAGGGTTGTGCTTAGGGTTAGGGTTAGAGTAGGGTTAGGATTAGGGTTAGGGTTAGATTAGGGTTAGGGTTAGCATAGGGTTAGGGTTAGGGTTAGATTAGGGTTAGGGTTAAGGGTTAGGGTAGGGTTAGGGTTAAGGGTTAGGTTTAGAGTAGGGTTAGGGTTAGATTAGGGTTAGGGGTTAGGGTTAGCAGAGGGTTAAGGGTTAGGGTTAGAGAAGGGTTAGATTAGAGTTAGGGTTAGGGTTAGCATAGGGTTAAGGGTTAGGGTTAGAGTAGGGTTAGGGTTAGGGTTAGCATAGGGTTAAGGGTTAGGGTTAGAGTAGGGTTAGGGTTAGGGTTAGATTAGGGTTAGGGTTAGGGTTTGCATAGGGTTAAGGGTTAGGGTTAGAGTAGGGTTAGGGTTAGGGTTAGATCAGGGTAGGGTTAGGGTTAGCATAGGGTTAAGTGTTAGGGTTAGCATAGGGTTAGGGTTATATTAGGGTTAGGGTTAGGGGTTAGGGTAGGGTTAGGGTTAAGGGTTAGGTTTAGGCTTAGAGTAGGGTTATGGTTAGGCTTAGGGTTAGGGTTAGAGTAGGGTTAGGATTAGGATTAGGGTTATGGTAGGTTAGGGTTAGGGTTAGATTAGGGTTAGGGTTAAGGGTTAGGGTAGGGTTAGGTTTAAGGGTTAGGTTTAGGTTTAGAGTAGGGTTAGGGGTTAGGTTTAGATTAGGGTTAGGGATTAGGGTTAGATTAGGGTTAGGGTTAAGGGCCAGGGTTACGGTTAGGTTAGGGTTAGGGTTAAGGGATAGGGTTAGGGTAGGGTTAGGGTTAGGGTTAGGGTAGGGTTAGGGTTAGGGTTAGGGTTAGATTAGGGTTAAGGGTTAGGGTAGGGTTAGGTTTTAGGGTTAGGTTTAGGTTTAGAGTAGGGTTAGGGGTTAGGGTTAGATTAGGGTTAGGGTTAGGGTTAGCATAGGGTTAGGGTTAGGGTTAGATTAGGGTTAGGGGTTAGGGTTAGAGTAGGGTTAGGGTTAGGGTTAAGGGGCAGGATTAGGGTTAGAGTTAGGGTTAGGGTTAAGGGATAGGGTTAGGGTTGGGTTAGGGATAGGGTAGGGTTAGGATTTGGGCTAGGGGGTTCTTGAAATTCTAATGTGTCGGGTTAGATTAGGGTTAGGGTACAGTTAGGGTTAGGGTTAGGGGGTCTTTGAAATTCTAACCTTTTTTGTTAAAAGACTGACTTTTAAACTCAGAATTCTGCCTTTTTCCTCAAAATTCAGAATTGTTTTTTTCTTGAAATTTTGAATTTTTGCAGGCAAAGTTTGATTTTTCTCAGGATAGGGTTAGTGTTAGGGTTTGGTAGGGTTAGGGTTAGGGTTAGATTAGGGTTAGGGTTAGGGTTAGCATAGGGTTAAGGGTTAGGGTTAGAGTAGGGTTAGGGTTAGGGTTAGATTAGGGTTAGGTTAGGGTTAGGGTTAGGGGTTAGGGATAGATTAGGGTTAGGGTTATGGTTGTGCTCAGGGTTAGAGTAGGGTTAGGATTAGGGTTAGGGTTAGATTAGGGTTAGGGTTAGGGTTAGATTAGGGTTAGGGTTAGGGTTAGATTAGGGTTAGGGTTAAGGGTTAGGGTAGGGTTAGGGTTAAGGGTTAGGTTTAGGTTTAGAGTAGGGTTAGGGTTAGATTAGGGTTAGGGGTTAGGGTTAGCATAGGGTTAAGGGTTAGGGTTAGAGTAGGGTTTGGATTAGGATTAGGGTCATGGTAGGGTTAGGGTTAGATTAGGGTTAGGGTTAGGGTTAAGGGTTAGGGTTAGGGTTAAGGGTTAGGTTTAGGTTTAGAGTAGGGTTAGGGGTTAGGGTTAGATTAGGGTTAGGGGTTAGGGTTAGATTAGGGTTAGGGTTAGGGTTAAGGGCCAGGGTTACGGTTAGGTTAGGGTTAGGGTTGGGTTAGGGTTAGGGTAGGGTTAGGGTTAGATTAGGGTTAGGGTTAGGGTTAAGGGTTAGGGTAGGGTTAGGTTTTAGGGTTAGGGTTAAGGGTTAGGGTAGGGTTAGGTTTTAGGGTTAGGTTTAGGTTTAGAGTAGGGTTAGGGGTTAGGGTTAGGGTTAGGGTTAGCATAGGGTTAGGGGTTAGGGTTAGGGTTAGGGTTAAGGGTTAGGGTTAGATTAGGGTTAGGGGTTAGGGTTAGAGTAGGGTTAGGGTTAGGGTTAAGGGCCAGGGTTACAGTTAGGTTAGGGTTAGGGTTAAGGGATAGGGTTAGGGTTAGATTAGGGTTAGGGTTAGGGTTAGGGTTAGCATAGGGTTAGGGTTAGGGTTAGAGTAGGGTCAGGGGTTAGGGTTAGAGTAGGGTTAGGGTTAAGGGCCAGGATTAGGGTTAGAGTTAGGGTTAAGGGATAGGGTTAGGGTTGGGTTAGGGATAGGGTAGGGTTAGGATTTGGGCTAGGGGGTTCTTGAAATTCTAATGTGTCGGGTTAGATTAGGGTTAGGGTACACTTAGGGTTAGGGTTAGAGGGTCTTTGAAATTCTAACCTTTTTTGTTAAAAGACTGACTTTTAAACTCAGAATTCTGCCGTTTTCCTCAAAATTCAGAATTGTTTTTTTCTTGAAATTTTGAATTTTTGCAGGCAAAGTTTGATTTTTGTCAGGCTAGGGTTAGTGTTAGGGTTTGGTAGGGTTAGGGTTAGGGTTAGGGTTAGCATAGGGTTAAGGGTTAGGGTTAGGGTTAGGGTTAGATTAGGGTTAGGGTTAGGGTTAGCATAGGGTTAAGGGTTAGGGTTAGGGTTAGATCAGGGTAGGGTTAGGGTTAGCATAGGGTTAAGTGTTAGGGTTAGGGTTAGGGTTAGCATAGGGTTCGGGTTATATTAGGGTTAGGGTTAGGGGTTAGGGTACAGTTAGGGTTAAGGGTTAGGTTTAGGCTTAGAGTAGGGTTAGGGTTAGGGTTAGGCTTAGGGTTAGAGTAGGGTTTGGATTAGGATTAGGGTTATGGTAGGGTTATGGTTAGATTAGGGTTAGGGTTAGGGTTAAGGGTTAGGGTTAGGGTTAAGGGTTAGGTTTAGGTTTAGAGTAGGGTTAGGGGTTAGGGTTAGATTAGGGTTAGGGGTTAGGGTTAGATTAGGGTTAGGGTTAAGGGCCAGGGTTACGGTTAGGTTAGGGTTAGGGTTAAGGGATAGGGTTAGGGTTAGGGTAGGGTTAGGGTTAGATTAGGGTTAGGTTTTAGGGTTAGGGTTAAGGGTTAGGGTAGGGTTAGGTTTTAGGGTTAGGTTTTGGTTTAGAGGGTTAGGGTTAGGGTTAGGGTTAGGGTTAGCATAGGGTTAGGGGTTAGGGTTAGGGTTAGGGTTAAGGGTTAGGGTTAGATTAGGGTTAGGGGTTAGGGTTAGAGTAGGGTTAGGGTTAGGGTTAAGGGCCAGGGTTACAGTTAGGTTAGGGTTAGGGTTAAGGGATAGGGTTAGGGTTGGGTTAGGGTTAGGGTTAGGGATAGGGTAGGGTTAGGATTTGGGCTAGGGGGTTCTTGAAATTCTAATCTGTAGGGTTAGGGTTAGGGTTAGATTAGGGTTAGGGTACAGTTAGGGTTAGGGTTAGGGGGTTCTTGAACTTCTAACCTTTTTTGTTAAAAGTCTGACTTTTAAACTCAGAATTCTGCCTTTTTCCTCAAAATTCAGAATTGTTTTTTTCTTGAAATTTTGAATTTTTGCAGGCAAAGTTTGATTTTTCTCAGGATAGGGTTAGTGTTAGGGTTTGGTAGGGTTAGGGTTAGGGTTAGATTAGGGTTAGGGTTGGGGTTAGCATAGGGTTAAGGGTTAGGGTTAGGGTTAAATGTTAGGTTTAGGGTTAGAGTAGGGTTAGGGTTAGATTAGGGTTAGGGGTTAGGGGTTAGGCATAGATTAGGGTTAGGGTTGTGCTTAGGGTTAGGGTTAGAGTAGGGTTAGGATTAGGGTTAGGGTTAGATTAGGGTTAGGGTTAAGGGTTAGGGTAGGGTTAGGGTTAAGGGTTAGGTTTAGGTTTAGAGTAGGGTTAGGGTTAGATTAGGGTTAGGGGTTAGGGTTAGCATAGGGTTAGGGTTAGAGTAGGGTTAGATTAGGGTTAGGGTTAGGGTTAGCATAGGGTTAAGGGTTAGGGTTAGAGTAGGGTTAGGGTTAGGGTTAGATTAGGGTTAGGGTTAGGGTTAGCATAGGGTTAAGGGTTAGGTTAGGGTTAGGGTTAGATCAGGGTAGGGTTAGGGTTAGCATAGGGTTAAGTGTTAGGGTTAGGGTTAGGGTTAGCATAGGGTTAGGGTTATATTAGGGTTAGGTTAGGGGTTAGGGTAGGGTTAGGGTTAGGCTTAGGGTTAGGGTTAGAGTACGGTTTGGATTAGGATTAGGGTTATGGTAGGGTTAGGGTTAGATTAGGGTTAGGGTTAGGGTTAGGTTAGGGGTAGGGTTAGGGTTAAGGGTTAGGGTAGGGTTAGGGTTAAGGGTTAGGTTTAGGTTTAGAGTAGGGTTAGGGGTTAGGGTTAGATTAGGGTTAGGGTTAGGGTTAAGGGCCAGGGTTATGGTTAGGTTAGGGTTAGGGTTAAGGGATAGGGTTAGGGTTAGGGTTAGGGTAGGGTTAGGGTTAGGGTTAGGGTTAAGGTTAAGGGTTAGGGTAGGGTTAGGTTTTAGGGTTAGGTTTAGGTTTAGAGTAGGGTTAGGGGTTAGGGTTAGGGTTAGCATAGGGTTAGGGTAAGGGTTAGGGTTAGATTAGGGTTAGGGGTTAGGGTTAGAGTAGGGTTAGGGTTAGGGTTAAGGGCCAGGGTTACAGTTAGGTTAGGGTTAGGGTTAAGGGATAGGGTTAGGGTTGGGTTAGGGTTAGGGATAGGGTAGGGTTAGGGTTAGGGTACAGTTAGGGTTAGGGTTAGGGGGTTCTTGAAATCCTAACCTTTTTTGTTAAAAGTCTGACTTTTAAACTCAGAATTCTGCCTTTTTTCCTCAAAATTCAGAATTGTTTTTTTCTTGAAATTTTGAATTTTTGCAGGCAAAGTTTGATTTTTCTCAGGAAAGGGTTAGTGTTAGGGTTTGGTAGGGTTAGGGTTAGGGTTAGATTAGGGTTAGGGTTAGGGTTAGCATAGGGTTAAGGGTTAGGGTTAGAGTAGGGTTAGGGTTAGGGTTAGATTAGGGTTAGGGTTGGGGTTAGCATAGGGTTAAGGGTTAGGGTTAGGGTTAAGGGTTAGGTTTAGGGTTAGAGTAGGGTTAGGGTTAGATTAGGGTTAGGTGTTAGGGGTTAGGGATAGATTAGGGTTAGGGTTAGGGTTAGGGTTGTGCTTAGGGTTAGGGTTAGAGTAGGGTTAGGATTAGGGTTAGATTAGGGTTAGGGTTAGGGTTAGATTAGGGTTAGGGTTAAGGGTTAGGTTAGGGTTAGGGTTAAGGGTTAGGTTTAGGTTTAGAGTAGGGTTAGGGTTAGATTAGGGTTAGGGGTTAGGGTTAGCATAGGGTTAAGGGTTAGGGTTAGATTAGGGTTAGGGTTAGGGTTAGCATAGGGTTAAGGGTTAGGGTTAGAGTAGGGTTAGGGTTAGGGTTAGATTAGGGTTAGGGTTAGGGTTAGCATAGGGTTAAGGGTTAGGGTTAGGGTTAGGGTTAGATCAGGGTAGGGTTAGGGTTAGCATAGGGTTAAGTGTTAGGGTTAGGGTTAGGGTTAGCATAGGGTTAGGGTTATATTAGGGTTAGGGTAGGGTTAGGGTTAAGGGTTAGGTTTAAGCTTAGAGTAGGGTTAGGGTTAAGGGTTAGGCTTAGGCTTAGAGTTAGAGTAGGGTTAGGGTTAGGCTTAGGGTTATGGTAGGGTTTGGATTAGATTAGGGTTAGAGTTAGGGTTAGATTAAAGTTAGGGTTAGGGTTAGGGTTAAGGGTTAGGGTTAGGGTTAAGGGTTAGGTTTAGGTTTAGAGTAGGGTTAGGGGTTAGGGTTAGATTAGGGTTAGGGGTTAGGGTTAGATTAGGGTTAGGGTTAAGGGCCAGGGTTACGGTTAGGTTAGGGTTAGGGTTAAGGGATAGGGTTAGTGTTGGGTTAGGGTTAGGGTTAGGGTAGGGTTAGGGTTAGGGTTAGATTAGGGTTAGGGTTAAGGGTTAGGGTAGGGTTAGGTTTAGGTTTAGGGTTAGGTTTAGGTTTAGAGTAGGGTTAGGGGTTAGGGTTAGGGTTAGGGTTAGCATAGGGTTAGGGGTTAGGGTTAGGGTTAGGGTTAAGGGTTAGGGTTAGATTAGGGTTAGGGGTTAGGGTTAGAGTAGGGTTAGGGTTAGGGTTAAGGGCCAGGGTTACAGTTAGGTTAGGGTTAGGGTTAAGGGATAGGGTTAGGGTTGTGTTAGGGTTAGGGTTAGGGATAGGGTAGGGTTAGGATTTGGGCTAGGGGGTTCTTGAAATTTCTAATCTGTAGGGTTAGGGTTAGGGTTAGATTAGGGTTAGGGTACAGTTAGGGTTAGGGTTAGGGGGTTCTTGAAATTCTAACCTTTTTTGTTAAAAGTCTGACTTTTAAACTCAGAATTCTGCCTTTTTTCCTCAAAATTCAGACGTTTTTTTATTCTTGAAATTTGGACTTTTTTTCCTTCAAAATTTGACCTTTTGGCCTAAAATTTTGATTTTTTTTTCTTTAAAATATGACTTCCTTTCTTGAAATTCTAACCTTTTTTGTTAAAAGTCTGACTTTTAAACTCAGAATTCTGCCTTTTTTCCTCAAAATTCAGACGTTTTTTTTTTCTTGAAATTTGGACTTTTTTTCCTTCAAAATTTGACCTTTTGGCCTAAAATTTTGATTTTTTTTTCTTAAAAATATGACTTCCTTTCTTGAAATTCTAACCTTTTTTGTTAAAAGTCTGACTTTTAAACTCAGAATTCTGCCTTTTTTCCTCAAAATTCAGACGTTTTTTTTTTCTTGAAATTTGGACTTTTTTTCTTCAAATTTTGGATTTTTTTGCTGAAAAATGGGATTTTTTTTTCTTAAAAATC
The DNA here is from genome assembly GCA_033000465.1 of Sciaenops ocellatus. Classification (NCBI taxonomy): domain Eukaryota; kingdom Metazoa; phylum Chordata; class Actinopteri; family Sciaenidae; genus Sciaenops; species Sciaenops ocellatus. The sequence continues at coordinate 606,902 of CP136873.1, read as the reverse complement.
TGATTCCTTTCTTGAAATTCTAACCTTTTTTTATTAAAAGTCTGACTTTTAAACTCAGAATTCTGCCTTTTTTCCTCAAAATTCAGACGTTTTTTTTTTTTTTGAAATTTGGACTTTTTTTCCTTCAAAATTTGACCTTTTGGCCTAAAATTTTGATTTTTTTTTCTTAAAAATATGACTTCCTTTCTTGAAATTCTAACCTTTTTTGTTAAAAGTCTGACTTTTAAACTCAGAATTCTGCCTTTTTTCCTCAAAATTCAGACGTTTTTTTTTTCTTGAAATTTGGACTTTTTTTCTTCAAATTTTGGATTTTTTTGCTGAAAAATGGGATTTTTTTTTTTCTTAAAAATCTGATTCCTTTCTTGAAATTCTAACCTTTTTTGTTAAAAGTCTGACTTTTAAACTCAGAATTCTGCCTTTTTTCCTCAAAATTCAGACGTTTTTTTTTTTCTTGAAATTTGGACTTTTTTTCTTCAAATTTTGGATTTTTTTGCTGAAAAATGGGATTTTTTTTTTCTTAAAAATCTGATTCCTTTCTTGAAATTCTAACCTTTTTTGTTAAAAGTCTGACTTTTAAACTCAGAATTCTGCCTTTTTTCCTCAAAATTCAGACGTTTTTTTTTTCTTGAAATTTGGACTTTTTTTCCTTCAAAATTTGACCTTTTGGCCTAAAATTTTGATTTTTTTTTCTTAAAAATATGACTTCCTTTCTTGAAATTCTAACCTTTTTTGTTAAAAGTCTGACTTTTAAACTCAGAATTCTGCCTTTTTTCCTCAAAATTCAGACGTTTTTTTTTTCTTGAAATTTGGACTTTTTTTCCTTCAAAATTTGACCTTTTGGCCTAAAATTTTGATTTTTTTTTCTTAAAAATATGACTTCCTTTCTTGAAATTCTAACCTTTTTTGTTAAAAGTCTGACTTTTAAACTCAGAATTCTGCCTTTTTTCCTCAAAATTCAGACGTTTTTTTTTTCTTGAAATTTGGACTTTTTTTCTTCAAATTTTGGATTTTTTTGCCGAAAAATGGGATTTTTTTTTTTTCTTAAAAATCTGATTCCTTTCTTGAAATTCTAACCTTTTTTGTTAAAAGTCTGACTTTTAAACTCAGAATTCTGCCTTTTTTCCTCAAAATTCAGACGTTTTTTTTTTTCTTGAAATTTGGACTTTTTTTCCTTCAAAATTTGACCTTTTGGCCTAAAATTTTGATTTTTTTTTCTTAAAAATATGACTTCCTTTCTTGAAATTCTAACCTTTTTTGTTAAAAGTCTGACTTTTAAACTCAGAATTCTGCCTTTTTTCCTCAAAATTCAGACGTTTTTTTTTTCTTGAAATTTGGACTTTTTTTCTTCAAATTTTGGATTTTTTTGCTGAAAAATGGGATTTTTTTTTTCTTAAAAATCTGATTCCTTTCTTGAAATTCTAACCTTTTTTGTTAAAAGTCTGACTTTTAATCTCAGAATTCTGCCTTTTTTCCTCAAAATTCAGACGTTTTCTTTTTCTTGAAATTTGGACTTTTTTTCCTTCAAAATTTGACTTTTTGGCCTAAAATTTTGATTTTTTTTTTCTTAAAAATATGACTTCCTTTCTTGAAATTCTAACCTTTTTTGTTAAAAGTCTGACTTTTAAACTCAGAATTCTGCCTTTTTTCCTCAAAATTCAGACGTTTTTTTTTTCTTGAAATTTGGACTTTTTTTCTTCAAATTTTGGATTTTTTTGCCGAAAAATGAGATTTTTTTTTTTCTTAAAAATCTGATTCCTTTCTTGAAATTCTAACCTTTTTTGTTAAAAGTCTGACTTTTAAACTCAGAATTCTGCCTTTTTTCCTCAAAATTCAGACGTTTTTTTTTTCTTGAAATTTGGACTTTTTTTCCTTCAAAATTTGACATTTTGGCCTAAAATTTTGATTTTTTTTTCTTAAAAATATGACTTCCTTTCTTGAAATTCTAACCTTTTTTGTTAAAAGTCTGACTTTTAAACTCAGAATTCTGCCTTTTTTCCTCAAAATTCAGACGTTTTTTTTTTTCTTGAAATTTGGACTTTTTTTCTTCAAATTTTGGATTTTTTTGCTGAAAAATGGGATTTTTTTTTTCTTAAAAATCTGATTCCTTTCTTGAAATTCTAACCTTTTTTGTTAAAAGTCTGACTTTTAAACTCAGAATTCTGCCTTTTTTCCTCAAAATTCAGACGTTTTTTTTTTCTTGAAATTTGGACTTTTTTTCCTTCAAAATTTGACTTTTTGGCCTAAAATTTTGATTTTTTTTTCTTAAAAATCTGATTCCTTTCTTGAAATTCTAACCTTTTTTGTTAAAAGTCTGACTTTTAAACTCAGAATTCTGCCTTTTTTCCTCAAAATTCAGACTTTTTTTTTTTCTTGAAATTTGGACTTTTTTTCTTCAAATTTTGGATTTTTTTGCTGAAAAATGGGATTTTTTTTTTTCTTAAAAATCTGATTCCTTTCTTGAAATTCTAACCTTTTTTGTTAAAAGTCTGACTTTTAAACTCAGAATTCTGCCTTTTTTCCTCAAAATTCAGACTTTTTTTTTTCTTGAAATTTGGACTTTTTTTCCTTCAAAATTTGACCTTTTGGCCTAAAATTTTGATTTTTTTTTCTTAAAAATATGACTTCCTTTCTTGAAATTCTAACCTTTTTTGTTAAAAGTCTGACTTTTAAACTCAGAATTCTGCCTTTTTTCCTCAAAATTCAGACGTTTTTTTTTTCTTGAAATTTGGACTTTTTTTCTTCAAATTTTGGATTTTTTTGCTGAAAAATGGGATTTTTTTTTTCTTAAAAATCTGATTCCTTTCTTGAAATTCTAACCTTTTTTGTTAAAAGTCTGACTTTTAAACTCAGAATTCTGCCTTTTTTCCTCAAAATTCAGACGTTTTTTTTTTTTTGAAATTTGGACTTTTTTTCCTTCAAAATTTGACCTTTTGGCCTAAAATTTTGATTTTTTTTTCTTAAAGATATGACTTCCTTTCTTGAAATTCTAACCTTTTTTGTTAAAAGTCTGACTTTTAATCTCAGAATTCTGCCTTTTTTCCTCAAAATTCAGACGTTTTTTTTTTCTTGAAATTTGGACTTTTTTTCCTTCAAAATTTGACTTTTTGGCCTAAAATTTTGATTTTTTTTTTCTTAAAAATATGACTTCCTTTCTTGAAATTCTAACCTTTTTTGTTAAAAGTCTGACTTTTAAACTCAGAATTCTGCCTTTTTTCCTCAAAATTCAGACGTTTTTTTTTTCGTGAAATTTGGACTTTTTTTCCTTCAAATTTGGGATTTTTTTGCTGAAAAATTGGATTTTTTTTTCTTAAAAATATGACTTCCTTTCTTGAAATTCTAACCTTTTTTGTTAAAAGTCTGACTTTTAAACTCAGAATTCTGCCTTTTTTCCTCAAAATTCAGACGTTTTTTTTTCTTGAAATTTGGACTTTTTTTCCTTCAAAATTTGACCTTTTGGCCTAAAATTTTGATTTTTTTTTCTTAAAAATATGACTTCCTTTCTTGAAATGCTAACCTTTTTTGTTAAAAGTCTGACTTTTAAACTCAGAATTCTGCCTTTTTTCCTCAAAATTCAGACTTTTTTTTTTTCTTGAAATTTGGACTTTTTTTCCTTCAAAATTTGACCTTTTGGCCTAAAATTTTGATTTTTTTTTCTTAAAAATATGACTTCCTTTCTTGAAATTCTAACCTTTTTTGTTAAAAGTCTGACTTTTAAACTCAGAATTCTGCCTTTTTTCCTCAAAATTCAGACGTTTTTTTTTTCGTGAAATTTGGACTTTTTTTCCTTCAAATTTGGGATTTTTTTGCTGAAAAATTGGATTTTTTTTTCTTAAAAATATGACTTCCTTTCTTGAAATTCTAACCTTTTTTGTTAAAAGTCTGACTTTTAAAATCAGAATTCTGCCTTTTTTCCTCAAAATTCAGACGTTTTTTTTTTCTTGAAATTTGGACTTTTTTTCCTTCAAAATTTGACCTTTTGGCCTAAAATTTTGATTTTTTTTTTTTTTCTTAAAAATATGACTTCCTTTCTTGAAATTCTAACCTTTTTTGTTAAAAGTCTGACTTTTAAACTCAGAAAATCTGCCTTTTTTCCTCAAAATTCAGACGTTTTTTTTTCTTGAAATTTGGACTTTTTTTCCTTCAAAATTTGACCTTTTGGCCTAAAATTTTGATTTTTTTTTCTTAAAAATATGACTTCCTTTCTTGAAATGCTAACCTTTTTTGTTAAAAGTCTGACTTTTAAACTCAGAATTCTGCCTTTTTTCCTCAAAATTCAGACGTTTTTTTTTTTCTTGAAATTTGGACTTTTTTTCCTTCAAAATTTGACCTTTTGGCCTAAAATTTTGATTTTTTTTTCTTAAAAATATGACTTCCTTTCTTGAAATGCTAACCTTTTTTGTTAAAAGTCTGACTTTTAAACTCAGAATTCTGCCTTTTTTCCTCAAAATTCAGACGTTTTTTTTTTTCTTGAAATTTGGACTTTTTTTCCTTCAAAATTTGACCTTTTGGCCTAAAATTTTGATTTTTTTTTCTTAAAAATATGACTTCCTTTCTTGAAATGCTAACCTTTTTTGTTAAAAGTCTGACTTTTAAACTCAGAATTCTGCCTTTTTTCCTCAAAATTCAGACGTTTTTTTTTTCTTGAAATTTGGACTTTTTTTCCTTCAAAATTTGACCTTTTGGCCTAAAATTTTGATTTTTTTTTCTTAAAAATATGACTTCCTTTCTTGAAATTCTAACCTTTTTTGTTAAAAGTCTGACTTTTAAACTCAGAATTCTGCCTTTTTTCCTCAAAATTCAGACGTTTTTTTTTTCTTGAAATTTGGACTTTTTTTTTTCAAATTTTGTTTTTTTTTACTGAAAAATGGGATTTTTTTTTTCTTAAAAATCTGATTCCTTTCTTGAAATTCTAACCTTTTTTGTTAAAAGTCTGACTTTTAAACTCAGAATTCTGCCTTTTTTCCTCAAAATTCAGACGTTTTTTTTTTTCTTGAAATTTGGACTTTTTTTCCTTCAAAATTTGACCTTTTGGCCTATAATTTTGATTTTTTTTTCGTAAAAATATGACCTCCTTTCTTGAAATTCTAACCTTTTTTGTTAAAAGTCTGACTTTTAAACTCAGAATTCTGCCTTTTTTCCTCAAAATTCAGACGTTTTTTTTCTTGAAATTTGGACTTTTTTTCCTTCAAAATTTGACCTTTTGGCCTAAAATTTTGATTTTTTTTCTTAAAAATATGACTTCCTTTCTTGAAATTCTAACCTTTTTTGTTAAAATTCTGACTTTTAAACTCAGAATTCTTCCTTTTTTCCTCAAAATTCAGACATTTTTTTTTTTTCTTGAAATTTGGACTTTTTTTCCTTCAAAATTTGACCTTTTGGCCTAAAATTTTGATTTTTTTTTTTTTTTTTTCTTAAAAATCTGACTTCCTTTCTTGAAATTCTAACCTTTTTTGTTAAAATTCTGACTTTTAAACTCAGAATTCTGCCTTTTTTCCTCAAAATTCAGACGTTTTTTTTTTTCTTGAAATTTGGACTTTTTTTCCTTCTAAATTTGACCTTTTGGCCTAAAATTTTGATTTTTTTTTTCTTAAAAATATGACTTCCTTTCTTGAAATTCTAACCTTTTTTGTTAAAAGTCTGACTTTTAAACTCAGAATTCTGCCTTTTTTCCTCAAAATTCAGACGTTTTTTTTTTCTTGAAATTTAGACTTTTTTTCTTCAAATTTTGGATTTTTTTGCTGAAAAATGGGATTTTTTTTTTTCTTAAAAATCTGATTCCTTTCTTGAAATTCTAACCTTTTTTGTTAAAAGTCTGACTTTTAAACTCAGAATTCTGCCTTTTTTCCTCAAAATTCAGACATTTTTTTTTTTTCTTGAAATTTGGACTTTTTTTCCTTCAAAATTTGACCTTTTGGCCTAAAATTTTGATTTTTTTTTTCTTAAAAATCTGATTCCTTTCTTGAAATTCTAACCTTTTTTGTTAAAAGTCTGACTTTTAAACTCAGAATTCTGCCTTTTTTCCTCAAAATTCAGACGTTTTTTTTTTCTTGAAATTTGGACTTTTTTTCCTTCAAAATTTGACCTTTTGGCCTAAAATTTTGATTTTTTTTTCTTAAAAATATGACTTCCTTTCTTGAAATTCTAACCTTTTTTGTTAAAAGTCTGACTTTTAAACTTAGAATTCTGCCTTTTTTCTTCAAAATTCAGACGTTTTTTTTTTCTTGAAATTTGGACTTTTTTTCTTCAAATTTTGGATTTTTTTGCTGAAAAATGGGATTTTTTTTTTCTTAAAAATCTGATTCCTTTCTTGAAATTCTAACCTTTTTTGTTAAAAGTCTGACTTTTAAACTCAGAATTCTGCCTTTTTTCCTCAAAATTCAGACGTTTTTTTTCTTGAAATTTGGACTTTTTTTCCTTCAAAATTTGACCTTTTGGCCTAAAATTTTGATTTTTTTTCTTAAAAATATGACTTCCTTTCTTGAAATTCTAACCTTTTTTGTTAAAATTCTGACTTTTAAACTCAGAATTCTGCCTTTTTTCCTCAAAATTCAGACGTTTTTTTTTTCTTGAAATTTGGACTTTTTTTCCTTCAAGATTCGACCTTTAAGCCTAAAATTTTGATTTTTTTTTCTTAAAAATATGACTTCCTTTCTTGAAATTCTAACCTTTTTTGTTAAAATTCTGACTTTTAAACTCAGAATTCTGCCTTTTTTCCTCAAAATTCAGACGTTTTTTTTTTCTTGAAATTTGGACTTTTTTTCCTTCAAAATTTGACCTTTTGGCCTAAAATTTTGATTTTTTTTTTTTTTTTTTTAAAAATCTGACTTCCTTTCTTGAAATTCTAACCTTTTTTGTTAAAAGTCTGACTTTTAAACTCAGAATTCTGCCTTTTTTCCTCAAAATTCAGACGTTTTTTTTTTCTTGAAATTTGGACTTTTTTTCCTTCAAAATTTGACCTTTTGGCCTAAAATTTTGATTTTTTTTTCTTAAAAATATGACTTCCTTTCTTGAAATTTTAACCTTTTTTGTTAAAAGTCTGACTTTTAAACTCAGAATTCTGCCTTTTTTCCTCAAAATTCAGACGTTTTTTTTTTCTTGAAATTTGGACTTTTTTTCTTCAAATTTTGTTTTTTTTTACTGAAAAATGGGATTTTTTTTTTCTTAAAAATCTGATTCCTTTCTTGAAATTCTAACCTTTTTTGTTAAAAGTCTGACTTTTAAACTCAGAATTCTGCCTTTTTTCCTCAAAATTCAGACGTTTTTTTTTTCTTGAAATTTGGACTTTTTTTCCTTCTAAATTTGACCTTTTGGCCTAAAATTTTGATTTTTTTTTTTCTTAAAAATATGACTTCCTTTCTTGAAATTCTAACCTTTTTTGTTAAAAGTCTGACTTTTAAACTCAGAATTCTGCCTTTTTTCCTCAAAATTCAGACGTTTTTTTTTTTCTTGAAATTTGGACTTTTTTTCCTTCAAAATTTGACCTTTTGTCCTAAAATTTTGATTTTTTTTTCTTAAAAATCTGACTTCCTTTCTGGAAATTCTAACCTTTTTTGTGAAAAGTCTGACTTTTAAACTCAGAATTCTGCCTTTTTTCCTCAAAATTCAGACGTTTTTTTTTTCTTGAAATTTAGACTTTTTTTCTTCAAATTTTGGATTTTTTTGCTGAAAAATGGGATTTTTTTTTTTCTTAAAAATCTGATTCCTTTCTTGAAATTCTAACCTTTTTTGTTAAAAGTCTGACTTTTAAACTCAGAATTCTGCCTTTTTTCCTCAAAATTCAGACATTTTTTTTTTTTCTTGAAATTTGGACTTTTTTTCCTTCAAAATTTGACCTTTTGGCCTAAAATTTTGATTTTTTTTTTCTTAAAAATCTGATTCCTTTCTTGAAATTCTAACCTTTTTTGTTAAAAGTCTGACTTTTAAACTCAGAATTCTGCCTTTTTTCCTCAAAATTCAGACGTTTTTTTTTTCTTGAAATTTGGACTTTTTTTCCTTCAAGATTCGACCTTTAAGCCTAAAATTTTGATTTTTTTTTCTTAAAAATATGACTTCCTTTCTTGAAATTCTAACCTTTTTTGTTAAAAGTCTGACTTTTAAACTCAGAATTCTGCCTTTTTTCCTCAAAATTCAGACGTTTTTTTTTTCTTGAAATTTGGACTTTTTTTCCTTCAAAATTTGACCTTTTGGCCTAAAATTTTGATTTTTTTTTTTTTTTTTCTTAAAAATCTGACTTCCTTTCTTGAAATTCTAACCTTTTTTGTTAAAAGTCTTACTTTTAAACTCAGAATTCTGCCTTTTTTCCTCAAAATTCAGACGTTTTTTTTTTCTTGAAATTTGGACTTTTTTTCCTTCAAAATTTGACCTTTTGGCCTAAAATTTTGATTTTTTTTTCGTAAAAATATGACCTCCTTTCTTGAAATTCTAACCTTTTTTGTTAAAAGTCTGACTTTTAAACTCAGAATTCTGCCTTTTTTCCTCAAAATTCAGACGTTTTTTTTCTTGAAATTTGGACTTTTTTTCCTTCAAAATTTGACCTTTTGGCCTAAAATTTTGATTTTTTTTCTTAAAAATATGACTTCCTTTCTTGAAATTCTAACCTTTTTTGTTAAAATTCTGACTTTTAAACTCAGAATTCTTCCTTTTTTCCTCAAAATTCAGACATTTTTTTTTTTTCTTGAAATTTGGACTTTTTTTCCTTCAAAATTTGACCTTTTGGCCTAAAATTTTGATTTTTTTTTTCTTAAAAATCTGATTCCTTTCTTGAAATTCTAACCTTTTTTGTTAAAAGTCTGACTTTTAAACTCAGAATTCTGCCTTTTTTCCTCAAAATTCAGACGTTTTTTTTTTCTTGAAATTTGGACTTTTTTTCCTTCAAGATTCGACCTTTAAGCCTAAAATTTTGATTTTTTTTTCTTAAAAATATGACTTCCTTTCTTGAAATTCTAACCTTTTTTGTTAAAAGTCTGACTTTTAAACTCAGAATTCTGCCTTTTTTCCTCAAAATTCAGACGTTTTTTTTTTTCTTGAAATTTGGACTTTTTTTCCTTCAAAATTTGACCTTTTGGCCTAAAATTTTGATTTTTTTTTTTTTTTTTTCTTAAAAATCTGACTTCCTTTCTTGAAATTCTAACCTTTTTTGTTAAAAGTCTTACTTTTAAACTCAGAATTCTGCCTTTTTTCCTCAAAATTCAGACGTTTTTTTTTTCTTGAAATTTGGACTTTTTTTCCTTCAAAATTTGACCTTTTGGCCTAAAATTTTGATTTTTTTTTCTTAAAAATATGACTTCCTTTCTTGAAATTCTAACCTTTTTTGTTAAAAGTCTGACTTTTAAACTCAGAATTCTGCCTTTTTTCCTCAAAATTCAGACTTTTTTTTTTTCTTGAAATTTGGACTTTTTTTCTTCAAATTTTGTTTTTTTTTACTGAAAAATGGGATTTTTTTTTTCTTAAAAATCTGATTCCTTTCTTGAAATTCTAACCTTTTTTGTTAAAAGTCTGACTTTTAAACTCAGAATTCTGCCTTTTTTCCTCAAAATTCAGACGTTTTTTTTTTTCTTGAAATTTGGACTTTTTTTCCTTCAAAATTTGACCTTTTGTCCTAAAATTTTGATTTTTTTTTCTTAAAAATATGACTTCCTTTCTGGAAATTCTAACCTTTTTTGTGAAAAGTCTGACTTTTAAACTCAGAATTCTGCCTTTTTTCCTCAAAATTCAGACGTTTTTTTTTTCTTGAAATTTAGACTTTTTTTCTTCAAATTTTGGATTTTTTTGCTGAAAAATGGGATTTTTTTTTTCTTAAAAATCTGATTCCTTTCTTGAAATTCTAACCTTTTTTGTTAAAAGTCTGACTTTTAAACTCAGAATTCTGCCTTTTTTCCTCAAAATTCAGACATTTTTTTTTTTTCTTGAAATTTGGACTTTTTTTCCTTCAAAATTTGACCTTTTGGCCTAAAATTTTGATTTTTTTTCTTAAAAATATGACTTCCTTTCTTGAAATTCTAACCTTTTTTGTTAAAATTCTGACTTTTAAACTCAGAATTCTTCCTTTTTTCCTCAAAATTCAGACATTTTTTTTTTTCTTGAAATTTGGACTTTTTTTCCTTCAAAATTTGACCTTTTGGCCTAAAATTTTGATTTTTTTTTTCTTAAAAATCTGATTCCTTTCTTGAAATTCTAACCTTTTTTGTTAAAAGTCTGACTTTTAAACTCAGAATTCTGCCTTTTTTCCTCAAAATTCAGACGTTTTTTTTTTCTTGAAATTTGGACTTTTTTTCCTTCAAGATTCGACCTTTAGGCCTAAAATTTTGATTTTTTTTTCTTAAAAATATGACTTCCTTTCTTGAAATTCTAACCTTTTTTGTTAAAATTCTGACTTTTAAACTCAGAATTCTGCCTTTTTTCCTCAAAAGTCAGACGTTTTTTTTTTCTTGAAATTTGGACTTTTTTTCCTTCAAAATTTGACCTTTTGTCCTAAAATTTTGATTTTTTTTTCTTAAAAATATGACTTCCTTTCTGGAAATTCTAACGTTTTTTGTGAAAAGTCTGACTTTTAAACTCAGAATTCTGCCTTTTTTCCTCAAAATTCAGACGTTTTTTTTTTCTTGAAATTTGGACTTTTTTTCTTCAAATTTTGGATTTTTTTGCTGAAAAATGGGATTTTTTTTTCTTAAAAATCTGATTCCTTTCTTGAAATTCTAACCTTTTTTGTTAAAAGTCTGACTTTTAAACTCAGAATTCTGCCTTTTTTCCTCAAAATTCAGACGTTTTTTTTTTCTTGAAATTTGGACTTTTTTTCCTTCAAAATTTGACCTTTTGGCCTAAAATTTTGATTTTTTTTTTTTTTTTTCTTAAAAATCTGACTTCCTTTCTTGAAATTCTAACCTTTTTTGTTAAAAGTCTGACTTTTAAACTCAGAATTCTGCCTTTTTTCCTCAAAATTCAGACGTTTTTTTTTTTCTTGAAATTTGGACTTTTTTTCCTTCAAAATTTGACCTTTTGGCCTAAAATTTTGATTTTTTTTTTCTTAAAAATATGACCTCCTTTCTTGAAATTCTAACCTTTTTTGTTAAAAGTCTGACTTTTAAACTCAGAATTCTGCCTTTTTTCCTCAAAATTCAGACGTTTTTTTTTTTCTTGAAATTTGGACTTTTTTTCCTTCAAAATTTGACCTTTTGTCCTAAAATTTTGATTTTTTTTTCTTAAAAATATGACTTCCTTTCTGGAAATTCTAACGTTTTTTGTGAAAAGTCTGACTTTTAAACTCAGAATTCTGCCTTTTTTCCTCAAAATTCAGACGTTTTTTTTTTCTTGAAATTTGGACTTTTTTTCTTCAAATTTTGGATTTTTTTGCTGAAAAATGGGATTTTTTTTTTCTTAAAAATCTGATTCCTTTCTTGAAATTCTAACCTTTTTTGTTAAAAGTCTGACTTTTAAACTCAGAATTCTGCCTTTTTTCCTCAAAATTCAGACGTTTTTTTTTTCTTGAAATTTGGACTTTTTTTCCTTCAAAATTTGACCTTTTGGCCTAAAATTTTGATTTTTTTTTCTTAAAAATATGACTTCCTTTCTTGAAATTTTAACCTTTTTTGTTAAAAGTCTGACTTTTAAACTCAGAATTCTGCCTTTTTTCCTCAAAATTCAGACGTTTTTTTTTTCTTGAAATTTGGACTTTTTTTCTTCAAATTTTGTTTTTTTTTACTGAAAAATGGGATTTTTTTTTTCTTAAAAATCTGATTCCTTTCTTGAAATTCTAACCTTTTTTGTTAAAAGTCTGACTTTTAAACTCAGAATTCTGCCTTTTTTCCTCAAAATTCAGACGTTTTTTTTTTCTTGAAATTTGGACTTTTTTTCCTTCAAAATTTGACCTTTTGGCCTATAATTTTGATTTTTTTTTCGTAAAAATATGACCTCCTTTCTTGAAATTCTAACCTTTTTTGTTAAAAGTCTGACTTTTAAACTCAGAATTCTGCCTTTTTTCCTCAAAATTCAGACGTTTTTTTTCTTGAAATTTGGACTTTTTTTCCTTCAAAATTTGACCTTTTGGCCTAAAATTTTGATTTTTTTTCTTAAAAATATGACTTCCTTTCTTGAAATTCTAACCTTTTTTGTTAAAATTCTGACTTTTAAACTCAGAATTCTTCCTTTTTTCCTCAAAATTCAGACATTTTTTTTTTTTCTTGAAATTTGGACTTTTTTTCCTTCAAAATTTGACCTTTTGGCCTAAAATTTTGATTTTTTTTTTCTTAAAAATCTGATTCCTTTCTTGAAATTCTAACCTTTTTTGTTAAAAGTCTGACTTTTAAACTCAGAATTCTGCCTTTTTTCCTCAAAATTCAGACGTTTTTTTTTTCTTGAAATTTGGACTTTTTTTCCTTCAAGATTCGACCTTTAAGCCTAAAATTTTGATTTTTTTTTCTTAAAAATATGACTTCCTTTCTTGAAATTCTAACCTTTTTTGTTAAAAGTCTGACTTTTAAACTCAGAATTCTGCCTTTTTTCCTCAAAATTCAGACGTTTTTTTTTTCTTGAAATTTGGACTTTTTTTCCTTCAAAATTTGACCTTTTGGCCTAAAATTTTGATTTTTTTTTTTTTTTTTCTTAAAAATCTGACTTCCTTTCTTGAAATTCTAACCTTTTTTGTTAAAAGTCTTACTTTTAAACTCAGAATTCTGCCTTTTTTCCTCAAAATTCAGACGTTTTTTTTTTCTTGAAATTTGGACTTTTTTTCCTTCAAAATTTGACCTTTTGGCCTAAAATTTTGATTTTTTTTTCGTAAAAATATGACCTCCTTTCTTGAAATTCTAACCTTTTTTGTTAAAAGTCTGACTTTTAAACTCAGAATTCTGCCTTTTTTCCTCAAAATTCAGACGTTTTTTTTCTTGAAATTTGGACTTTTTTTCCTTCAAAATTTGACCTTTTGGCCTAAAATTTTGATTTTTTTTCTTAAAAATATGACTTCCTTTCTTGAAATTCTAACCTTTTTTGTTAAAATTCTGACTTTTAAACTCAGAATTCTTCCTTTTTTCCTCAAAATTCAGACATTTTTTTTTTTTCTTGAAATTTGGACTTTTTTTCCTTCAAAATTTGACCTTTTGGCCTAAAATTTTGATTTTTTTTTTCTTAAAAATCTGATTCCTTTCTTGAAATTCTAACCTTTTTTGTTAAAAGTCTGACTTTTAAACTCAGAATTCTGCCTTTTTTCCTCAAAATTCAGACGTTTTTTTTTTCTTGAAATTTGGACTTTTTTTCCTTCAAGATTCGACCTTTAAGCCTAAAATTTTGATTTTTTTTTCTTAAAAATATGACTTCCTTTCTTGAAATTCTAACCTTTTTTGTTAAAAGTCTGACTTTTAAACTCAGAATTCTGCCTTTTTTCCTCAAAATTCAGACGTTTTTTTTTTTCTTGAAATTTGGACTTTTTTTCCTTCAAAATTTGACCTTTTGGCCTAAAATTTTGATTTTTTTTTTTTTTTTTCTTAAAAATCTGACTTCCTTTCTTGAAATTCTAACCTTTTTTGTTAAAAGTCTTACTTTTAAACTCAGAATTCTGCCTTTTTTCCTCAAAATTCAGACGTTTTTTTTTTCTTGAAATTTGGACTTTTTTTCCTTCAAAATTTGACCTTTTGGCCTAAAATTTTGATTTTTTTTTCTTAAAAATATGACTTCCTTTCTTGAAATTCTAACCTTTTTTGTTAAAAGTCTGACTTTTAAACTCAGAATTCTGCCTTTTTTCCTCAAAATTCAGACTTTTTTTTTTTCTTGAAATTTGGACTTTTTTTCTTCAAATTTTGTTTTTTTTTACTGAAAAATGGGATTTTTTTTTTCTTAAAAATCTGATTCCTTTCTTGAAATTCTAACCTTTTTTGTTAAAAGTCTGACTTTTAAACTCAGAATTCTGCCTTTTTTCCTCAAAATTCAGACGTTTTTTTTTTTCTTGAAATTTGGACTTTTTTTCCTTCAAAATTTGACCTTTTGTCCTAAAATTTTGATTTTTTTTTCTTAAAAATATGACTTCCTTTCTGGAAATTCTAACCTTTTTTGTGAAAAGTCTGACTTTTAAACTCAGAATTCTGCCTTTTTTCCTCAAAATTCAGACGTTTTTTTTTTCTTGAAATTTAGACTTTTTTTCTTCAAATTTTGGATTTTTTTGCTGAAAAATGGGATTTTTTTTTTCTTAAAAATCTGATTCCTTTCTTGAAATTCTAACCTTTTTTGTTAAAAGTCTGACTTTTAAACTCAGAATTCTGCCTTTTTTCCTCAAAATTCAGACATTTTTTTTTTTTCTTGAAATTTGGACTTTTTTTCCTTCAAAATTTGACCTTTTGGCCTAAAATTTTGATTTTTTTTCTTAAAAATATGACTTCCTTTCTTGAAATTCTAACCTTTTTTGTTAAAATTCTGACTTTTAAACTCAGAATTCTTCCTTTTTTCCTCAAAATTCAGACATTTTTTTTTTTCTTGAAATTTGGACTTTTTTTCCTTCAAAATTTGACCTTTTGGCCTAAAATTTTGATTTTTTTTTTCTTAAAAATCTGATTCCTTTCTTGAAATTCTAACCTTTTTTGTTAAAAGTCTGACTTTTAAACTCAGAATTCTGCCTTTTTTCCTCAAAATTCAGACGTTTTTTTTTTCTTGAAATTTGGACTTTTTTTCCTTCAAGATTCGACCTTTAGGCCTAAAATTTTGATTTTTTTTTCTTAAAAATATGACTTCCTTTCTTGAAATTCTAACCTTTTTTGTTAAAATTCTGACTTTTAAACTCAGAATTCTGCCTTTTTTCCTCAAAAGTCAGACGTTTTTTTTTTCTTGAAATTTGGACTTTTTTTCCTTCAAAATTTGACCTTTTGTCCTAAAATTTTGATTTTTTTTTCTTAAAAATATGACTTCCTTTCTGGAAATTCTAACGTTTTTTGTGAAAAGTCTGACTTTTAAACTCAGAATTCTGCCTTTTTTCCTCAAAATTCAGACGTTTTTTTTTTCTTGAAATTTGGACTTTTTTTCTTCAAATTTTGGATTTTTTTGCTGAAAAATGGGATTTTTTTTTCTTAAAAATCTGATTCCTTTCTTGAAATTCTAACCTTTTTTGTTAAAAGTCTGACTTTTAAACTCAGAATTCTGCCTTTTTTCCTCAAAATTCAGACGTTTTTTTTTTCTTGAAATTTGGACTTTTTTTCCTTCAAAATTTGACCTTTTGGCCTAAAATTTTGATTTTTTTTTTTTTTTTTCTTAAAAATCTGACTTCCTTTCTTGAAATTCTAACCTTTTTTGTTAAAAGTCTGACTTTTAAACTCAGAATTCTGCCTTTTTTCCTCAAAATTCAGACGTTTTTTTTTTTCTTGAAATTTGGACTTTTTTTCCTTCAAAATTTGACCTTTTGGCCTAAAATTTTGATTTTTTTTTTCTTAAAAATATGACCTCCTTTCTTGAAATTCTAACCTTTTTTGTTAAAAGTCTGACTTTTAAACTCAGAATTCTGCCTTTTTTCCTCAAAATTCAGACGTTTTTTTTTTTCTTGAAATTTGGACTTTTTTTCCTTCAAAATTTGACCTTTTGTCCTAAAATTTTGATTTTTTTTTCTTAAAAATATGACTTCCTTTCTGGAAATTCTAACGTTTTTTGTGAAAAGTCTGACTTTTAAACTCAGAATTCTGCCTTTTTTCCTCAAAATTCAGACGTTTTTTTTTTCTTGAAATTTGGACTTTTTTTCTTCAAATTTTGGATTTTTTTGCTGAAAAATGGGATTTTTTTTTTCTTAAAAATCTGATTCCTTTCTTGAAATTCTAACCTTTTTTGTTAAAAGTCTGACTTTTAAACTCAGAATTCTGCCTTTTTTCCTCAAAATTCAGACGTTTTTTTTTTCTTGAAATTTGGACTTTTTTTCCTTCAAAATTTGACCTTTTGGCCTAAAATTTTGATTTTTTTTTCTTAAAAATATGACTTCCTTTCTTGAAATTTTAACCTTTTTTGTTAAAAGTCTGACTTTTAAACTCAGAATTCTGCCTTTTTCCTCAAAATTCAGACGTTTTTTTTTTCTTGAAATTTGGACTTTTTTTCTTCAAATTTTGTTTTTTTTTACTGAAAAATGGGATTTTTTTTTTCTTAAAAATCTGATTCCTTTCTTGAAATTCTAACCTTTTTTGTTAAAAGTCTGACTTTTAAACTCAGAATTCTGCCTTTTTTCCTCAAAATTCAGACGTTTTTTTTTTCTTGAAATTTGGACTTTTTTTCCTTCTAAATTTGACCTTTTGGCCTAAAATTTTGATTTTTTTTTTTTCTTAAAAATATGACTTCCTTTCTTGAAATTCTAACCTTTTTTGTTAAAAGTCTGACTTTTAAACTCAGAATTCTGCCTTTTTTCCTCAAAATTCAGACGTTTTTTTTTTTCTTGAAATTTGGACTTTTTTTCCTTCAAAATTTGACCTTTTGTCCTAAAATTTTGATTTTTTTTTCTTAAAAATCTGACTTCCTTTCTGGAAATTCTAACCTTTTTTGTGAAAAGTCTGACTTTTAAACTCAGAATTCTGCCTTTTTTCCTCAAAATTCAGACGTTTTTTTTTTCTTGAAATTTAGACTTTTTTTCTTCAAATTTTGGATTTTTTTGCTGAAAAATGGGATTTTTTTTTTTCTTAAAAATCTGATTCCTTTCTTGAAATTCTAACCTTTTTTGTTAAAAGTCTGACTTTTAAACTCAGAATTCTGCCTTTTTTCCTCAAAATTCAGACATTTTTTTTTTTTCTTGAAATTTGGACTTTTTTTCCTTCAAAATTTGACCTTTTGGCCTAAAATTTTGATTTTTTTTTTCTTAAAAATCTGATTCCTTTCTTGAAATTCTAACCTTTTTTGTTAAAAGTCTGACTTTTAAACTCAGAATTCTGCCTTTTTTCCTCAAAATTCAGACGTTTTTTTTTTCTTGAAATTTGGACTT
This sequence comes from Sciaenops ocellatus, assembly GCA_033000465.1. Classification (NCBI taxonomy): domain Eukaryota; kingdom Metazoa; phylum Chordata; class Actinopteri; family Sciaenidae; genus Sciaenops; species Sciaenops ocellatus. Next base: position 589,978 of record CP136873.1, on the reverse strand, counting down.
TTTTTCCTTCAAAATTTGACCTTTTGGCCTAAAATTTTGATTTTTTTTTCTTAAAAATATGACTTCCTTTCTTGAAATTCTAACCTTTTTTGTTAAAAGTCTGACTTTTAAACTCAGAATTCTGCCTTTTTTCTTCAAAATTCAGACGTTTTTTTTTTCTTGAAATTTGGACTTTTTTTCTTCAAATTTTGGATTTTTTTGCTGAAAAATGGGATTTTTTTTTTTCTTAAAAATCTGATTCCTTTCTTGAAATTCTAACCTTTTTTGTTAAAAGTCTGACTTTTAAACTCAGAATTCTGCCTTTTTTCCTCAAAATTCAGACATTTTTTTTTTTTCTTGAAATTTGGACTTTTTTTCCTTCAAAATTTGACCTTTTGGCCTAAAATTTTGATTTTTTTTCTTAAAAATATGACTTCCTTTCTTGAAATTCTAACCTTTTTTGTTAAAATTCTGACTTTTAAACTCAGAATTCTTCCTTTTTTCCTCAAAATTCAGACATTTTTTTTTTTCTTGAAATTTGGACTTTTTTTCCTTCAAAATTTGACCTTTTGGCCTAAAATTTTGATTTTTTTTTTCTTAAAAATCTGATTCCTTTCTTGAAATTCTAACCTTTTTTGTTAAAAGTCTGACTTTTAAACTCAGAATTCTGCCTTCTTTCCTAAAAATTCAGACGTTTTTTTTTTCTTGAAATGTGGACTTTTTTTCCTTCAAAATTTGACCTTTTGCCCTAAAATTTTGATTTTTTTTTCTTAAAAATATGACTTCCTTTCTTGAAATTCTAACCTTTTTTGTTAAAAGTCTGACTTTTAAACTCAGAATTCTGCCTTCTTTCCTCAAAATTCAGACGTTTTTTTTTTCTTGAAATTTGGACTTTTTTTCCTTCAAAATTTGACCTTTTGCCCTAAAATTTTGATTTTTTTTTCTTAAAAATATGACTTCCTTTCTTGAAATTCTAACCTTTTTTGTTAAAAGTCTGACTTTTAAACTCAGAATTCTGCCTTCTTTCCTCAAAATTCAGACGTTTTTTTTTTCTTGAAATTTGGACTTTTTTTCTTCAAATTTTGTTTTTTTTTACTGAAAAATGGGATTTTTTTTTTCTTAAAAATCTGATTCCTTTCTTGAAATTCTAACCTTTTTTGTTAAAAGTCTGACTTTTAAACTCAGAATTCTGCCTTTTTTCCTCAAAATTCAGACGTTTTTTTTTTTCTTGAAATTTGGACTTTTTTTCCTTCAAAATTTGACCTTTTGGCCTAAAATTTTGATTTTTTTTTTCGTAAAAATATGACCTCCTTTCTTGAAATTCTAACCTTTTTTGTTAAAAGTCTGACTTTTAAACTCAGAATTCTGCCTTTTTTACTCAAAATTCAGACGTTTTTTTTCTTGAAATTTGGACTTTTTTTCCTTCAAAATTTGACCTTTTGGCCTAAAATTTTGATTTTTTTTCTTAAAAATATGACTTCCTTTCTTGAAATTCTAACCTTTTTTGTTAAAAGTCTGACTTTTAAACTCAGAATTATGACTTTTTTCCTCAAAATTCAGACATTTTTTTTTTTCTTGAAATTTGGACTTTTTTTCCTTCAAAATTTGACCTTTTGGCCTAAAATTTTGATTTTTTTTTTCTTAAAAATCTGATTCCTTTCTTGAAATTCTAACCTTTTTTGTTAAAAGTCTGACTTTTAAACTCAGAATTCTGCCTTTTTTCCTCAAAATTCAGACGTTTTTTTTTTCTTGAAATTTGGACTTTTTTTCCTTCAAAATTTGACCTTTTGGCCTAAAATTTTGATTTTTTTTTCTTAAAAATATGACTTCCTTTCTGGAAATTCTAACCTTTTTTGTGAAAAGTCTGACTTTTAAACTCAGAATTCTGCCTTTTTTCCTCAAAATTCAGACGTTTTTTTTTTCTTGAAATTTAGACTTTTTTTCTTCAAATTTTGGATTTTTTTGCTGAAAAATGGGATTTTTTTTTTTTTAAAAATCTGATTCCTTTCTTGAAATTCTAACCTTTTTTGTTAAAAGTCTGACTTTTAAACTCAGAATTCTGCCTTTTTTCCTCAAAATTCAGACGTTTTTTTTTTCTTGAAATTTGGACTTTTTTTCCTTCAAAATTTGACCTTTTGCCCTAAAATTTTGATTTTTTTTTCTTAAAAATATGACTTCCTTTCTTGAAATTCTAACCTTTTTTGTTAAAAGTCTGACTTTTAAACTCAGAATTCTGCCTTCTTTCCTCAAAATTCAGACGTTTTTTTTTTCTTGAAATTTGGACTTTTTTTCTTCAAATTTTGTTTTTTTTTACTGAAAAATGGGATTTTTTTTTTCTTAAAAATCTGATTCCTTTCTTTAAATTCTAACCTTTTTTGTTAAAAGTCTGACTTTTAAACTCAGAATTCTGCCTTTTTTCCTCAAAATTCAGACGTTTTTTTTTTTCTTGAAATTTGGACTTTTTTTCCTTCAAAATTTGACCTTTTGGCCTAAAATTTTGATTTTTTTTTTCTTAAAAATCTGATTCCTTTCTTGAAATTCTAACCTTTTTTGTTAAAAGTCTGACTTTTAAACTCAGAATTCTGCCTTTTTTCCTCAAAATTCAGACGTTTTTTTTTTCTTGAAATTTGGACTTTTTTTCCTTCAAAATTTGACCTTTTGGCCTAAAATTTTGATTTTTTTTTCTTAAAAATATGACTTCCTTTCTGGAAATTCTAACCTTTTTTGTGAAAAGTCTGACTTTTAAACTCAGAATTCTGCCTTTTTTCCTCAAAATTCAGACGTTTTTTTTTTCTTGAAATTTAGACTTTTTTTCTTCAAATTTTGGATTTTTTTGCTGAAAAATGGGATTTTTTTTTTCTTAAAAATCTGATTCCTTTCTTGAAATTCTAACCTTTTTTGTTAAAAGTCTGACTTTTAAACTCAGAATTCTGCCTTTTTTCCTCAAAATTCAGACGTTTTTTTTTTCTTGAAATTTGGACTTTTTTTCCTTCAAAATTTGACCTTTTGCCCTAAAATTTTGATTTTTTTTTCTTAAAAATATGACTTCCTTTCTTGAAATTCTAACCTTTTTTGTTAAAAGTCTGACTTTTAAACTCAGAATTCTGCCTTCTTTCCTCAAAATTCAGACGTTTTTTTTTTCTTGAAATTTGGACTTTTTTTCTTCAAATTTTGTTTTTTTTTACTGAAAAATGGGATTTTTTTTTTCTTAAAAATCTGATTCCTTTCTTTAAATTCTAACCTTTTTTGTTAAAAGTCTGACTTTTAAACTCAGAATTCTGCCTTTTTTCCTCAAAATTCAGACGTTTTTTTTTTTCTTGAAATTTGGACTTTTTTTCCTTCAAAATTTGACCTTTTGGCCTAAAATTTTGATTTTTTTTTTCGTAAAAATATGACCTCCTTTCTTGAAATTCTAACCTTTTTTGTTAAAAGTCTGACTTTTAAACTCAGAATTCTGCCTTTTTTCCTCAAAATTCAGACGTTTTTTTTCTTGAAATTTGGACTTTTTTTCCTTCAAAATTTGACCTTTTGGCCTAAAATTTTGATTTTTTTTCTTAAAAATATGACTTCCTTTCTTGAAATTCTAACCTTTTTTGTTAAAATTCTGACTTTTAAACTCAGAATTCTTCCTTTTTTCCTCAAAATTCAGACATTTTTTTTTTTCTTGAAATTTGGACTTTTTTTCCTTCAAAATTTGACCTTTTGGCCTAAAATTTTGATTTTTTTTTTCTTAAAAATCTGATTCCTTTCTTGAAATTCTAACCTTTTTTGTTAAAAGTCTGACTTTTAAACTCAGAATTCTGCCTTTTTTCCTCAAAATTCAGACGTTTTTTTTTTCTTGAAATTTGGACTTTTTTTCCTTCAAAATTTGACCTTTTGGCCTAAAATTTTGTTTTTTTTTTCTTAAAAATATGACTTCCTTTCTTGAAATTCTAACCTTTTTTGTTAAAAGTCTGACTTTTAAACTCAGAATTCTGCCTTTTTTCCTCAAAATTCAGACGTTTTTTTTTTCTTGAAATTTGAACTTTTTTTCTTCAAATTTTGGATTTTTTTGCTGAAAAATGGGATTTTTTTTTTTCTTAAAAATCTGATTCCTTTCTTGAAATTCTAACCTTTTTTGTTAAAAGTCTGACTTTTAAACTCAGAATTCTGCCTTTTTTCCTCAAAATTCAGACGTTTTTTTTTTCTTGAAATTTGGACTTTTTTTCCTTCAAAATTTGACCTTTTGGCCTAAAATTTTGATTTTTTTTTCTTAAAAATATGACCTCCTTTCTAGAAATTCTAACCTTTTTTGTTAAAAGTCTGACTTTTAAACTCAGAATTCTGCCTATTTTCCTCAAAATTCAGACTTTTTTTCTTTCTTGAAATTTGGACTTTTTTTCCTTCAAAATTTGACCTTTTGGCCTAAAATTTTGATTTTTTTTTTTTTTTCTTAAAAATATGACTTCCTTTCTTGAAATTCTAACCTTTTTTGTTAAAAGTCTGACTTTTAAACTCAGAATTCTGCCTTTTTTCCTCAAAATTAAGACGTTTTTTTTTTTTTGAAATTTGGACTTTTTTTCTTCAAATTTTGGATTTTTTTGCTGAAAAATGGGATTTTTTTTTTCTTAAAAATCTGATTCCTTTCTTGAAATTCTAACCTTTTTTGTTAAAATTCTGACTTTTAAACTCAGAATTCTGCCTTTTTTCCTCAAAATTCAGACGTTTTTTTTTTTCTTGAAATTTGGACTTTTTTTCCTTCAAAATTTGACCTTTTGGCCTAAAATTTTGATTTTTTTTTCTTAAAAATATGACTTCCTTTCTGGAAATTCTAACCTTTTTTGTGAAAAGTCTGACTTTTAAACTCAGAATTCTGCCTTTTTTCCTCAAAATTCAGACGTTTTTTTTTTCTTGAAATTTAGACTTTTTTTCTTCAAATTTTGGATTTTTTTGCTGAAAAATGGGATTTTTTTTTTCTTAAAAATCTGATTCCTTTCTTGAAATTCTAACCTTTTTTGTTAAAAGTCTGACTTTTAAACTCAGAATTCTGCCTTTTTTCCTCAAAATTCAGACGTTTTTTTTTTCTTGAAATTTGGACTTTTTTTCCTTCAAAATTTGACCTTTTGCCCTAAAATTTTGATTTTTTTTTCTTAAAAATATGACTTCCTTTCTTGAAATTCTAACCTTTTTTGTTAAAAGTCTGACTTTTAAACTCAGAATTCTGCCTTCTTTCCTCAAAATTCAGACGTTTTTTTTTTCTTGAAATTTGGACTTTTTTTCTTCAAATTTTGTTTTTTTTTACTGAAAAATGGGATTTTTTTTTTCTTAAAAATCTGATTCCTTTCTTTAAATTCTAACCTTTTTTGTTAAAAGTCTGACTTTTAAACTCAGAATTCTGCCTTTTTTCCTCAAAATTCAGACGTTTTTTTTTTTCTTGAAATTTGGACTTTTTTTCCTTCAAAATTTGACCTTTTGGCCTAAAATTTTGATTTTTTTTTTCGTAAAAATATGACCTCCTTTCTTGAAATTCTAACCTTTTTTGTTAAAAGTCTGACTTTTAAACTCAGAATTCTGCCTTTTTTCCTCAAAATTCAGACGTTTTTTTTCTTGAAATTTGGACTTTTTTTCCTTCAAAATTTGACCTTTTGGCCTAAAATTTTGATTTTTTTTCTTAAAAATATGACTTCCTTTCTTGAAATTCTAACCTTTTTTGTTAAAATTCTGACTTTTAAACTCAGAATTCTTCCTTTTTTCCTCAAAATTCAGACATTTTTTTTTTTCTTGAAATTTGGACTTTTTTTCCTTCAAAATTTGACCTTTTGGCCTAAAATTTTGATTTTTTTTTTCTTAAAAATCTGATTCCTTTCTTGGAATTCTAACCTTTTTTGTTAAAAGTCTGACTTTTAAACTCAGAATTCTGCCTTTTTTCCTCAAAATTCAGACGTTTTTTTTTTCTTGAAATTTGGACTTTTTTTCCTTCAAAATTTGACCTTTTGGCCTAAAATTTTGTTTTTTTTTTCTTAAAAATATGACTTCCTTTCTTGAAATTCTAACCTTTTTTGTTAAAAGTCTGACTTTTAAACTCAGAATTCTGCCTTTTTTCCTCAAAATTCAGACGTTTTTTTTTTCTTGAAATTTGAACTTTTTTTCTTCAAATTTTGGATTTTTTTGCTGAAAAATGGGATTTTTTTTTTTCTTAAAAATCTGATTCCTTTCTTGAAATTCTAACCTTTTTTGTTAAAAGTCTGACTTTTAAACTCAGAATTCTGCCTTTTTTCCTCAAAATTCAGACGTTTTTTTTTTCTTGAAATTTGGACTTTTTTTCCTTCAAAATTTGACCTTTTGGCCTAAAATTTTGATTTTTTTTTCTTAAAAATATGACTTCCTTTCTTGAAATTCTAACCTTTTTTGTTAAAAGTCTGACTTTTAAACTCAGAATTCTGCCTTTTTTCCTCAAAATTCAGACGTTTTTTTTTTCTTGAAATTTGGACTTTTTTTCTTCAAATTTTGGATTTTTTTGCTGAAAAATGGGATTTTTTTTTTTCTTAAAAATCTGATTCCTTTCTTGAAATTCTAACCTTTTTTGTTAAAAGTCTGACTTTTAAACTCAGAATTCTGCCTTTTTTCCTCAAAATTCAGACGTTTTTTTTTTCTTGAAATTTGGACTTTTTTTCCTTCAAGATTCGACCTTTAGGCCTAAAATTTTGATTTTTTTTTCTTAAAAATATGACTTCCTTTCTTGAAATTCTAACCTTTTTTGTTAAAATTCTGACTTTTAAACTCAGAATTCTGCCTTTTTTCCTCAAAATTCAGACGTTTTTTTTTTCCTGAAATTTGGACTTTTTTTCTTCAAATTTTGGATTTTTTTGCTGAAAAATGTGATTTTTTTTTTCTTAAAAATCTGATTCCTTTCTTGAAATTCTAACCTTTTTTGTTAAAAGTCTGACTTTTAAACTCAGAATTCTGCCTTTTTTCCTCAAAATTCAGACATTTTTTTTTTCTTGAAATTTGGACTTTTTTTCCTTCAAAATTTGACCTTTTGGCCTAAAATTTTGATTTTTTTTTTTTTTTTTCTTAAAAATATGACTTCCTTTCTTGAAATTCTAACCTTTTTTGTTAAAAGTCTGACTTTTAAACTCAGAATTCTGCCTTTTTTCCTCAAAATTCAGACATTTTTTTTTTCTTGAAATTTGGACTTTTTTTCCTTCAAAATTTGACCTTTTGGCCTAAAATTTTGATTTTTTTTTTTTTTTCTTAAAAATATGACTTCCTTTCTTGAAATTCTAATCTTTTTTGTTAAAAGTCTGACTTTTAAACTCAGAATTCTGCCTTTTTTCCTCAAAATTCAGACGTTTTTTTTCTTGAAATTTGGACTTTTTTTCCTTCAAAATTTGACCTTTTGGCCTAAAATTTTGATTTTTTTTCTTAAAAATATGACTTCCTTTCTTGAAATTCTAACCTTTTTTGTTAAAATTCTGACTTTTAAACTCAGAATTCTTCCTTTTTTCCTCAAAATTCAGACATTTTTTTTTTTCTTGAAATTTGGACTTTTTTTCCTTCAAAATTTGACCTTTTGGCCTAAAATTTTGATTTTTTTTTTCTTAAAAATCTGATTCCTTTCTTGAAATTCTAACCTTTTTTGTTAAAAGTCTGACTTTTAAACTCAGAATTCTGCCTTTTTTCCTCAAAATTCAGACGTTTTTTTTTTCTTGAAATTTGGACTTTTTTTCCTTCAAAATTTGACCTTTTGGCCTAAAATTTTGATTTTTTTTTCTTAAAAATATGACTTCCTTTCTTGAAATTCTAACCTTTTTTGTGAAAAGTCTGACTTTTAAACTCAGAATTCTGCCTTTTTTCCTCAAAATTCAGGGGTTTTTTTTTTCTTGAAATTTAGACTTTTTTTCTTCAAATTTTGGATTTTTTTGCTGAAAAATGGGATTTTTTTTTTCTTAAAAATCTGATTCCTTTCTTGAAATTCTAACCTTTTTTGTTAAAAGTCTGACTTTTAAACTCAGAATTCTGCCTTTTTTCCTCAAAATTCAGACATTTTTTTTCTTGAAATTTGGACTTTTTTTCCTTCAAAATTTGACCTTTTGGCCTAAAATTTTGATTTTTTTTTCTTAAAAATATGACTTCCTTTCTTGAAATTCTAACCTTTTTTGTTAAAAGTCTGACTTTTAAACTCAGAATTCTGCCTTTTTTCCTCAAAATTCAGACGTTTTTTTTTTCTTGAAATTTGGACTTTTTTTCCTTCAAAATTTGACCTTTTGGCCTAAAATTTTGTTTTTTTTTTCTTAAAAATATGACTTCCTTTCTTGAAATTCTAACCTTTTTTGTTAAAAGTCTGACTTTTAAACTCAGAATTCTGCCTTTTTTCCTCAAAATTCAGACGTTTTTTTTTTCTTGAAATTTGAACTTTTTTTCTTCAAATTTTGGATTTTTTTGCTGAAAAATGGGATTTTTTTTTTTCTTAAAAATCTGATTCCTTTCTTGAAATTCTAACCTTTTTTGTTAAAAGTCTGACTTTTAAACTCAGAATTCTGCCTTTTTTCCTCAAAATTCAGACGTTTTTTTTTTTCTTGAAATTTGGACTTTTTTTCCTTCAAAATTTGACCTTTTGGCCTAAAATTTTGATTTTTTTTCTTAAAAATATGACTTCCTTTCTTGAAATTCTAACCTTTTTTGTTAAAATTCTGACTTTTAAACTCAGAATTCTTCCTTTTTTCCTCAAAATTCAGACATTTTTTTTTTTCTTGAAATTTGGACTTTTTTTCCTTCAAAATTTGACCTTTTGGCCTAAAATTTTGATTTTTTTTTCTTAAAAATATGACTTCCTTTCTTGAAATTCTAACCTTTTTTGTTAAAAGTCTGACTTTTAAACTCAGAATTCTGCCTTTTTTCCTCAAAATTCAGACGTTTTTTTTTTTCTTGAAATTTGGACTTTTTTTCCTTCAAAATTTGACCTTTTGGCCTAAAATTTTGATTTTTTTTTTCGTAAAAATATGACCTCCTTTCTTGAAATTCTAACCTTTTTTGTTAAAAGTCTGACTTTTAAACTCAGAATTCTGCCTTTTTTCCTCAAAATTCAGACGTTTTTTTTCTTGAAATTTGGACTTTTTTTCCTTCAAAATTTGACCTTTTGGCCTAAAATTTTGATTTTTTTTCTTAAAAATATGACTTCCTTTCTTGAAATTCTAACCTTTTTTGTTAAAATTCTGACTTTTAAACTCAGAATTCTTCCTTTTTTCCTCAAAATTCAGACATTTTTTTTTTTCTTGAAATTTGGACTTTTTTTCCTTCAAAATTTGACCTTTTGGCCTAAAATTTTGATTTTTTTTTTCTTAAAAATCTGATTCCTTTCTTGAAATTCTAACCTTTTTTGTTAAAAGTCTGACTTTTAAACTCAGAATTCTGCCTTTTTTCCTCAAAATTCAGACGTTTTTTTTTTCTTGAAATTTGGACTTTTTTTCCTTCAAAATTTGACCTTTTGGCCTAAAATTTTGATTTTTTTTTCTTAAAAATATGACTTCCTTTCTTGAAATTCTAACCTTTTTTGTGAAAAGTCTGACTTTTAAACTCAGAATTCTGCCTTTTTTCCTCAAAATTCAGACGTTTTTTTTTTCTTGAAATTTAGACTTTTTTTCTTCAAATTTTGGATTTTTTTGCTGAAAAATGGGATTTTTTTTTTCTTAAAAATCTGATTCCTTTCTTGAAATTCTAACCTTTTTTGTTAAAAGTCTGACTTTTAAACTCAGAATTCTGCCTTTTTTCCTCAAAATTCAGACATTTTTTTTCTTGAAATTTGGACTTTTTTTCCTTCAAAATTTGACCTTTTGGCCTAAAATTTTGATTTTTTTTTCTTAAAAATATGACTTCCTTTCTTGAAATTCTAACCTTTTTTGTTAAAAGTCTGACTTTTAAACTCAGAATTCTGCCTTTTTTCCTCAAAATTCAGACGTTTTTTTTTTTCTTGAAATTTGGACTTTTTTTCCTTCAAAATTTGACCTTTTGGCCTAAAATTTTGATTTTTTTTTCTTAAAAATATGACCTCCTTTCTAGAAATTCTAACCTTTTTTGTTAAAAGTCTGACTTTTAAACTCAGAATTCTGCCTATTTTCCTCAAAATTCAGACTTTTTTTCTTTCTTGAAATTTGGACTTTTTTTCCTTCAAAATTTGACCTTTTGGCCTAAAATTTTGATTTTTTTTCTTAAAAATATGACTTCCTTTCTTGAAATTCTAACCTTTTTTGTTAAAAGTCTGACTTTTAAACTCAGAATTCTGCCTTTTTTCCTCAAAATTCAGACGTTTTTTTTTTCTTGAAATTTGGACTTTTTTTCTTCAAATTTTGGATTTTTTTGCTGAAAAATGGGATTTTTTTTTTTCTTAAAAATCTGATTCCTTTCTTGAAATTCTAACCTTTTTTGTTAAAAGTCTGACTTTTAAACTCAGAATTCTGCCTTTTTTCCTCAAAATTCAGACGTTTTTTTTTTCTTGAAATTTGGACTTTTTTTCCTTCAAGATTCGACCTTTAGGCCTAAAATTTTGATTTTTTTTTCTTAAAAATATGACTTCCTTTCTTGAAATTCTAACCTTTTTTGTTAAAATTCTGACTTTTAAACTCAGAATTCTGCCTTTTTTCCTCAAAATTCAGACGTTTTTTTTTTCCTGAAATTTGGACTTTTTTTCTTCAAATTTTGGATTTTTTTGCTGAAAAATGTGATTTTTTTTTTCTTAAAAATCTGATTCCTTTCTTGAAATTCTAACCTTTTTTGTTAAAAGTCTGACTTTTAAACTCAGAATTCTGCCTTTTTTCCTCAAAATTCAGACATTTTTTTTTTCTTGAAATTTGGACTTTTTTTCCTTCAAAATTTGACCTTTTGGCCTAAAATTTTGATTTTTTTTTTTTTTTTTCTTAAAAATATGACTTCCTTTCTTGAAATTCTAACCTTTTTTGTTAAAAGTCTGACTTTTAAACTCAGAATTCTGCCTTTTTTCCTCAAAATTCAGACGTTTTTTTTTCTTGAATTTAGGACTTTTTTTCCTTCAAAATTTGACCTTTTGGCCCAAAATTTTGATTTTTTTTTCTTAAAAATATGACTTCCTTTCTTGAAATTCTAACCTTTTTTGTTAAAAGTCTGACTTTTAAACTCAGAATTCTGCCTTTTTTCCTCAAAATTCAGACATTTTTTTTTTCTTGAAATTTGGACTTTTTTTCCTTCAAAATTTGACCTTTTGGCCTAAAATTTTGATTTTTTTTTCGTAAAAATATGACCTCCTTTCTTGAAATTCTAACCTTTTTTGTTAAAAGTCTGACTTTTAAACTCAGAATTCTGCCTTTTTTCCTCAAAATTCAGACATTTTTTTTTTCTTGAAATTTGGACTTTTTTTCCTTCAAAATTTGACCTTTTGGCCTAAAATTTTGATTTTTTTTTCGTAAAAATATGACCTCCTTTCTTGAAATTCTAACCTTTTTTGTTAAAAGTCTGACTTTTAAACTCAGAATTCTGCCTTTTTTCCTCAAAATTCAGACATTTTTTTTTTCTTGAAATTTGGACTTTTTTTCCTTCAAAATTTGACCTTTTGGCCTAAAATTTTGATTTTTTTTTCTTAAAAATATGACTTCCTTTCTTGAAATTCTAACCTTTTTTGTTAAAAGTCTGACTTTTAAACTCAGAATTCTGCCTTTTTTCCTCAAAATTCAGACGTTTTTTTTTTTCTTGAAATTTGGACTTTTTTTCTTCAAATTTTGGATTTTTTTGCTGAAAAATGGGATATTTTTTTACTTAAAAATCTGACTTCCTTTCTTGAAATTCTAACCTTTTTTGTTAAAAGTCTGACTTTTAAACTCAGAATTCTGCCTTTTTTCCTCAAAATTCAGACGTTTTTTTTTTCTTGAAATTTGGACTTTTTTTCCTTCAAAATTTGACCTTTTGGCCTAAAATTTTGATTTTTTTTTCTTAAAAATATGACTTCCTTTCTTGAAATTCTAACCTTTTTTGTTAAAAGTCTGACTTTTAAACTCAGAATTCTGCCTTTTTTCCTCAAAATTCAGACGTTTTTTTTTTCTTGAAATTTGGACTTTTTTTCTTCAAATTTTGGATTTTTTTGCTGAAAAATGGGATTTTTTTTCTTAAAAATCTGATTCCTTTCTTGAAATTCTAACCTTTTTTGTTAAAAGTCTGACTTTTAAACTCAGAATTCTGCCTTTTTTCCTCAAAATTCAGACGTTTTTTTTTTCTTGAAATTTGGACTTTTTTTCCTTCAAGATTCGACCTTTAGGCCTAAAATTTTGATTTTTTTTTCTTAAAAATATGACTTCCTTTCTTGAAATTCTAACCTTTTTTGTTAAAATTCTGACTTTTAAACTCAGAATTTTGCCTTTTTTCCTCAAAATTCAGACGTTTTTTCTTTCCTGAAATTTGGACTTTTTTTCTTCAAATTTTGGATTTTTTTGCTGAAAAATGGGATTTTTTTTTTCTTAAAAATCTGATTCCTTTCTTGAAATTCTAACCTTTTTTGTTAAAAGTCTGACTTTTAAACTCAGAATTCTGCCTTTTTTCCTCAAAATTCAGACATTTTTTTTTTCTTGAAATTTGGACTTTTTTTCCTTCAAAATTTGACCTTTTGTCCTAAAATTTTGATTTTTTTTTTTTTTTTTTCTTAAAAATATGACTTCCTTTCTTGAAATTCTAACCTTTTTTGTTAAAAGTCTGACTTTTAAACTCAGAATTCTGCCTTTTTTCCTCAAAATTCAGACGTTTTTTTTTTCTTGAAATTTGGACTTTTTTTCCTTCAAGATTCGACCTTTAGGCCTAAAATTTTGATTTTTTTTTCTTAAAAATATGACTTCCTTTCTTGAAATTCTAACCTTTTTTGTTAAAATTCTGACTTTTAAACTCAGAATTTTGCCTTTTTTCCTCAAAATTCAGACGTTTTTTCTTTCCTGAAATTTGGACTTTTTTTCTTCAAATTTTGGATTTTTTTGCTGAAAAATGGGATTTTTTTTTTCTTAAAAATCTGATTCCTTTCTTGAAATTCTAACCTTTTTTGTTAAAAGTCTGACTTTTAAACTCAGAATTCTGCCTTTTTTCCTCAAAATTCAGACATTTTTTTTTTCTTGAAATTTGGACTTTTTTTCCTTCAAAATTTGACCTTTTGTCCTAAAATTTTGATTTTTTTTTTTTTTTTTTCTTAAAAATATGACTTCCTTTCTTGAAATTCTAACCTTTTTTGTTAAAAGTCTGACTTTTAAACTCAGAATTCTGCCTTTTTTTCCTCAAAATTCAGACGTTTTTTTTTTCTTGAAATTTGGACTTTTTTCCCTTCAAAATTTGACCTTTTGGCCTAAAATTTTGATTTTTTTTTCTTAAAAATATGACTTCCTTTCTTGAAATTCTAACCTTTTTTGTTAAAAGTCTGACTTTTAAACTCAGAATTCTGCCTTTTTTCCTCAAAATTCAGACGTTTTTTTTTTCTTGAAATTTGGACTTTTTTTCCTTCAAAATTTGACCTTTTGGCCTAAAATTTTGATTTTTTTTTCTTAAAAATATGACTTCCTTTCTTGAAATTCTAACCTTTTTTGTTAAAAGTCTGACTTTTAAACTCAGAATTCTGCCTTCTTTCCTCAAAATTCAGACGTTTTTTTTTTCTTGAAATTTGGACTTTTTTTCTTCAAATTTTGTTTTTTTTTACTGAAAAATGGGATTTTTTTTTTCTTAAAAATATGACCTCCTTTCTTGAAATTCTAACCTTTTTTGTTAAAAGTCTGACTTTTAAACTCAGAATTCTGCCTTTTTTCCTCAAAATTCAGACGTTTTTTTTCTTGAAATTTGGACTTTTTTTCCTTCAAAATTTGACCTTTTGGCCTAAAATTTTGATTTTTTTTCTTAAAAATATGACTTCCTTTCTTGAAATGCTAACCTTTTTTGTTAAAAGTCTGACTTTTAAACTCAGAATTCTGTCTTTTTTCCTCAAAATTCAGACATTTTTTTTTTTCTTGAAATTTGGACTTTTTTTCCTTCAAAATTTGACCTTTTGGCCTAAAATTTTGATTTTTTTTTTCTTAAAAATCTGATTCCTTTCTTGAAATTCTAACCTTTTTTGTTAAAAGTCTGACTTTTAAACTCAGAATTCTGCCTTTTTTCCTCAAAATTCAGACGTTTTTTTTTTCTTGAAATTTGGACTTTTTTTCCTTCAAAATTTGACCTTTTGGCCTAAAATTTTGATTTTTTTTTCTTAAAAATATGACTTCCTTTCTTGAAATTCTAACCTTTTTTGTTAAAAGTCTGACTTTTAAACTCAGAATTCTGCCTTTTTTCCTCAAAATTCAGACGTTTTTTTTTTCTTGAAATTTGGACTTTTTTTCTTCAAATTTTGGATTTTTTTGCTGAAAAATGGGATTTTTTTTTTTCTTAAAAATCTGATTCCTTTCTTGAAATTCTAACCTTTTTTGTTAAAAGTCTGACTTTTAAACTCAGAATTCTGTCTTTTTTGCTCAAAATTCAGACGTTTTTTTTTTTTTCTTGAAATTTGGACTTTTTTTCCTTCAAAATTTGACCTTTTGGCCTAAAATTTTGATTTTTTTTTCTTAAAAATATGACTTCCTTTCTTGAAATTCTAACCTTTTTTGTTAAAATTCTGACTTTTAAACTCAGAATTTTGCCTTTTTTCCTCAAAATTCAGACGTTTTTTCTTTCCTGAAATTTGGACTTTTTTTCTTCAAATTTTGGATTTTTTTGCTGAAAAATGGGATTTTTTTTTTCTTAAAAATCTGATTCCTTTCTTGAAATTCTAACCTTTTTTGTTAAAAGTCTGACTTTTAAACTCAGAATTCTGCCTTTTTTCCTCAAAATTCAGACATTTTTTTTTTCTTGAAATTTGGACTTTTTTTCCTTCAAAATTTGACCTTTTGTCCTAAAATTTTGATTTTTTTTTTTTTTTTTTCTTAAAAATATGACTTCCTTTCTTGAAATTCTAACCTTTTTTGTTAAAAGTCTGACTTTTAAACTCAGAATTCTGCCTTTTTTTCCTCAAAATTCAGACGTTTTTTTTTTCTTGAAATTTGGACTTTTTTCCCTTCAAAATTTGACCTTTTGGCCTAAAATTTTGATTTTTTTTTCTTAAAAATATGACTTCCTTTCTTGAAATTCTAACCTTTTTTGTTAAAAGTCTGACTTTTAAACTCAGAATTCTGCCTTTTTTCCTCAAAATTCAGACGTTTTTTTTTTCTTGAAATTTGGACTTTTTTTCCTTCAAAATTTGACCTTTTGGCCTAAAATTTTGATTTTTTTTTCTTAAAAATATGACTTCCTTTCTTGAAATTCTAACCTTTTTTGTTAAAAGTCTGACTTTTAAACTCAGAATTCTGCCTTTTTTCCTCAAAATTCAGACGTTTTTTTTTTCTTGAAATTTGGACTTTTTTTCCTTCAAATTTGGGATTTTTTTGCTGAAAAATTGGATTTTTTTTTCTTAAAAATCTGACTTCCTTTCTTGATATTCTAACCTTTTTTGTTAAAAGTCTGACTTTTAAACTCAGAATTCTGCCTTTTTTCCTCAAAATTCAGACGTTTTTTTTTTCTTGAAATTTGGACTTTTTTTCTTCAAATTTTGGATTTTTTTGCTGAAAAATGGGATTTTTTTTTTCTTAAAAATCTGACTTCCTTTCTTGAAATTCTAACCTTTTTTGTTAAAAGTCTGACTTTTAAACTCAGAATTCTGCCTTTTTTCCTCAAAATTCAGACGTTTTTTTTTTCTTGAAATTTCGACTTTTTTTCTTCAAATTTTGGATTTTTTTGCTGAAAAATGGGATTTTTTTTTTCTTAAAAATCTGATTCCTTTCTTGAAATTCTAACCTTTTTTGTTAAAAGTCTGACTTTTAAACTCAGAATTCTGCCTTTTTTCCTCAAAATTCAGACGTTTTTTTTTTTCTTGAAATTTGGACTTTTTTTCCTTCAAGATTCGACCTTTAGGCCTAAAATTTTGATTTTTTTTTCTTAAAAATATGACTTCCTTTCTTGAAATTCTAACCTTTTTTGTTAAAATTCTGACTTTTAAACTCAGAATTTTGCCTTTTTTCCTCAAAATTCAGACGTTTTTTTTTTCCTGAAATTTGGACTTTTTTTCTTCAAATTTTGGATTTTTTTGCTGAAAAATGGGATTTTTTTTTTCTTAAAAATCTGATTCCTTTCTTGAAATTCTAACCTTTTTTGTTAAAAGTCTGACTTTTAAACTCAGAATTCTGCCTTTTTTCCTCAAAATTCAGACATTTTTTTTTTCTTGAAATTTGGACTTTTTTTCCTTCAAAATTTGACCTTTTGTCCTAAAATTTTGATTTTTTTTTTTTTTTCTTAAAAATATGACTTCCTTTCTTGAAATTCTAACCTTTTTTGTTAAAAGTCTGACTTTTAAACTCAGAATTCTGCCTTTTTTCCTCAAAATTCAGACGTTTTTTTTTTCTTGAAATTTGGACTTTTTTTCCTTCAAAATTTGACCTTTTGCCCTAAAATTTTGATTTTTTTTTCTTAAAAATATGACTTCCTTTCTTGAAATTCTAACCTTTTTTGTTAAAAGTCTGACTTTTAAACTCAGAATTCTGCCTTCTTTCCTCAAAATTCAGACGTTTTTTTTTTCTTGAAATTTGGACTTTTTTTCTTCAAATTTTGTTTTTTTTTACTGAAAAATGGGATTTTTTTTTTCTTAAAAATCTGATTCCTTTCTTGAAATTCTAACCTTTTTTGTTAAAAGTCTGACTTTTAAACTCAGAATTCTGCCTTTTTTCCTCAAAATTCAGACGTTTTTTTTTTTCTTGAAATTTGGACTTTTTTTCCTTCAAAATTTGACCTTTTGGCCTAAAATTTTGATTTTTTTTTTTGTAAAAATATGACCTCCTTTCTTGAAATTCTAACCTTTTTTGTTAAAAGTCTGACTTTTAAACTCAGAATTCTGCCTTTTTTCCTCAAAATTCAGACGTTTTTTTTCTTGAAATTTGGACTTTTTTTCCTTCAAAATTTGACCTTTTGGCCTAAAATTTTGATTTTTTTTCTTAAAAATATGACTTCCTTTCTTGAAATTCTAACCTTTTTTGTTAAAAGTCTGACTTTTAAACTCAGAATTCTGCCTTTTTTCCTCAAAATTCAGACGTTTTTTTTTTTCCTGAAATTTGGACTTTTTTTCTTCAAATTTTGGATTTTTTTCCTTCAAATGGGATTTTTTTGCTGAAAAATTGGATTTTTTTTTCTTAAAAATATGACTTCCTTTCTTGAAATTCTAACCTTTTTTGTTAAAAGTCTGACTTTTAAACTCAGACTTCTGCCTTTTTTCCTCAAAATTCAGACGTTTTTTTTTTTTTTTGAAATTTGGACTTTTTTTCCTGCAAAATTTGACCTTTTGGCCTAAAATTTTGATTTTTTTTTCTTAAAAATATGACTTCCTTTCTTGAAATGCTAACCTTTTTTGTTAAAAGTCTGACTTTTAAACTCAGAATTCTGTCTTTTTTGCTCAAAATTCAGACGTTTTTTTTTTTTCTTGAAATTTGGACTTTTTTTCCTTCAAAATTTGACCTTTTGCCCTAAAATTTTGATTTTTTTTTCTTAAAAATATGACTTCCTTTCTTGAAATTCTAACCTTTTTTGTTAAAAGTCTGCCTTTTAAACTCAGAATTCTGCCTTTTTTCCTCAAAATTCAGACGTTTTTTTTTTTTTTGAAATTTGGACTTTTTTTCCTGCAAAATTTGACCTTTTGGCCTAAAATTTTGATTTTTTTTTCTTAAAAATATGACTTCCTTTCTTGAAATGCTAACCTTTTTTGTTAAAAGTCTGACTTTTAAACTCAGAATTCTGTCTTTTTTGCTCAAAATTCAGACGTTTTTTTTTTTTCTTGAAATTTGGACTTTTTTTCCTTCAAAATTTGACCTTTTGGCCTAAAATTTTGATTTTTTTTTCTTAAAAATATGACTTCCTTTCTTGAAATTCTAACCTTTTTTGTTAAAAGTCTGACTTTTAAACTCAGAATTCTGCCTTTTTTCCTCAAAATTCAGACGTTTTTTTTTTCTTGAAATTTGGACTTTTTTTCCTTCAAATTTGGGATTTTTTTGCTGAAAAATTGGATTTTTTTTTCTTAAAAATCTGACTTCCTTTCTTGATATTCTAACCTTTTTTGTTAAAAGTCTGACTTTTAAACTCAGAATTCTGCCTTTTTTCCTCAAAATTCAGACGTTTTTTTTTTCTTGAAATTTGGACTTTTTTTCTTCAAATTTTGGATTTTTTTGCTGAAAAATGGGATTTTTTTTTTCTTAAAAATCTGACTTCCTTTCTTGAAATTCTAACCTTTTTTGTTAAAAGTCTGACTTTTAAACTCAGAATTCTGCCTTTTTTCCTCAAAATTCAGACGTTTTTTTTTTCTTGAAATTTGGACTTTTTTTCCTTCAAAATTTGACCTTTTGGCCTAAAATTTTGATTTTTTTTTCTTAAAAATATGACTTCCTTTCTTGAAATTCTAACCTTTTTTGTTAAAAGTCTGACTTTTAAACTCAGAATTCTGCCTTTTTTCCTCAAAATTCAGACGTTTTTTTTTTCTTGAAATTTGGACTTTTTTTCTTCAAATTTTGGATTTTTTTGCTGAAAAATGGGATTTTTTTTTTCTTAAAAATCTGATTCCTTTCTTGAAATTCTAACCTTTTTTGTTAAAAGTCTGACTTTTAAACTCAGAATTCTGCCTTTTTTCCTCAAAATTCAGACGTTTTTTTTTTCTTGAAATTTGGACTTTTTTTCCTTCAAAATTTGACCTTTTGTCCTAAAATTTTGATTTTTTTTTTTTTTTTTTTCTTAAAAATATGACTTCCTTTCTTGAAATTCTAACCTTTTTTGTTAAAAGTCTGACTTTTAAACTCAGAATTCGGCCTTTTTTCCTCAAAATTCAGACGTTTTTTTTTCTTGAATTTTGGACTTTTTTTCTTCAAATTTTGGATTTTTTTGCTGAAAAATGTGATTTTTTTTTTCTTAAAAATCTGATTCCTTTCTTGAAATTCTAAACTTTTTTGTTAAAAGTCTGACTTTTAAACTCAGAATTCTGCCTTTTTTCCTCAAAATTCAGACATTTTTTTTTTCTTGAAATTTGGACTTTTTTTCCTTCAAAATTTGACCTTTTGGCCTAAAATTTTGATTTTTTTTTTTTTTTTTCTTAAAAATATGACTTCCTTTCTTGAAATTCTAACCTTTTTTGTTAAAAGTCTGACTTTTAAACTCAGAATTCTGCCTTTTTTCCTCAAAATTCAGACGTTTTTTTTCTTGAATTTAGGACTTTTTTTCCTTCAAAATTTGACCTTTTGGCCCAAAATTTTGATTTTTTTTTCTTAAAAATATGACTTCCTTTCTTGAAATTCTAACCTTTTTTGTTAAAAGTCTGACTTTTAAACTCAGAATTCTGCCTTTTTTCCTCAAAATTCAGACATTTTTTTTTTCTTGAAATTTGGACTTTTTTTCCTTCAAAATTTGACCTTTTGGCCTAAAATTTTGATTTTTTTTTTTTTTTTTCTTAAAAATCTGATTCCTTTCTTGAAATTCTAACCTTTTTTGTTAAAAGTCTGACTTTTAAACTCAGAATTCTGCCTTTTTTCCTCAAAATTCAGACGTTTTTTTTTTTCCTGAAATTTGGACTTTTTTTCTTCAAATTTTGGATTTTTTTCCTTCAAATGGGATTTTTTTGCTGAAAAATTGGATTTTTTTTTCTTAAAAATATGACTTCCTTTCTTGAAATTCTAACCTTTTTTGTTAAAAGTCTGACTTTTAAACTCAGACTTCTGCCTTTTTTCCTCAAAATTCAGACGTTTTTTTTTTTTTTGAAATTTGGACTTTTTTTCCTGCAAAATTTGACCTTTTGGCCTAAAATTTTGATTTTTTTTTCTTAAAAATATGACTTCCTTTCTTGAAATGCTAACCTTTTTTGTTAAAAGTCTGACTTTTAAACTCAGAATTCTGTCTTTTTTGCTCAAAATTCAGACGTTTTTTTTTTTTCTTGAAATTTGGACTTTTTTTCCTTCAAAATTTGACCTTTTGCCCTAAAATTTTGATTTTTTTTTCTTAAAAATATGACTTCCTTTCTTGAAATTCTAACCTTTTTTGTTAAAAGTCTGCCTTTTAAACTCAGAATTCTGCCTTTTTTCCTCAAAATTCAGACGTTTTTTTTTTCTTGAAATTTCGACTTTTTTTCTTCAAATTTTGGATTTTTTTGCTGAAAAATGGGATTTTTTTTTTCTTAAAAATCTGATTCCTTTCTTGAAATTCTAACCTTTTTTGTTAAAAGTCTGACTTTTAAACTCAGAATTCTGCCTTTTTTCCTCAAAATTCAGACGTTTTTTTTTTTCTTGAAATTTGGACTTTTTTTCCTTCAAGATTCGACCTTTAGGCCTAAAATTTTGATTTTTTTTTCTTAAAAATATGACTTCCTTTCTTGAAATTCTAACCTTTTTTGTTAAAATTCTGACTTTTAAACTCAGAACTTTGCCTTTTTTCCTCAAAATTCAGACGTTTTTTTTTTCCTGAAATTTGGACTTTTTTTCTTCAAATTTTGGATTTTTTTGCTGAAAAATGGGATTTTTTTTTTCTTAAAAATCTGATTCCTTTCTTGAAATTCTAACCTTTTTTGTTAAAAGTCTGACTTTTAAACTCAGAATTCTGCCTTTTTTCCTCAAAATTCAGACATTTTTTTTTTCTTGAAATTTGGACTTTTTTTCCTTCAAAATTTGACCTTTTGTCCTAAAATTTTGATTTTTTTTTTTTTTTTTCTTAAAAATATGACTTCCTTTCTTGAAATTCTAACCTTTTTTGTTAAAAGTCTGACTTTTAAACTCAGAATTCTGCCTTTTTTCCTCAAAATTCAGACGTTTTTTTTTTCTTGAAATTTGGACTTTTTTTCTTCAAATTTTGGATTTTTTTGCTGAAAAATGGGATTTTTTTTTTTCTTAAAAATCTGATTCCTTTCTTGAAATTCTAACCTTTTTTGTTAAAAGTCTGACTTTTAAACTCAGAATTCTGCCTTTTTTCCTCCAAATTCAGACGTTTTTTTTTTCTTGAAATTTGGACTTTTTTTCCTTCAAAATTTGACCTTTTGTCCTAAAATTTTGATTTTTTTTTCTTAAAAATATGACTTCCTTTCTTGAAATTCTAACCTTTTTTGTTAAAAGTCTGACTTTTAAACTCAGACTTCTGCCTTTTTTCCTCAAAATTCAGACGTTTTTTTTTTCTTGAAATTTGGACTTTTTTTCCTTCAAATTTGGGATTTTTTTGCTGAAAAATTGGATTTTTTTTTCTTAAAAATATGACTTCCTTTCTTGAAATTCTAACCTTTTTTGTTAAAAGTCTGACTTTTAAACTCAGACTTCTGCCTTTTTTGCTCAAAATTCAGACGTTTTTTTTTTTTCTTGAAATTTGGACTTTTTTTCCTTCAAAATTTGACCTTTTGGCCTAAAATTTTGATTTTTTTTTCTTAAAAATATGACTTCCTTTCTTGAAATTCTAACCTTTTTTGTTAAAAGTCTGACTTTTAAACTCAGAATTCTGCCTTTTTTCCTCAAAATTCAGACGTTTTTTTTTTCTTGAAATTTGGACTTTTTTTCCTTCAAATTTGGGATTTTTTTGATGAAAAATTGGATTTTTTTTTCTTAAAAATCTGACTTCCTTTCTTGATATTCTAACCTTTTTTGTTAAAAGTCTGACTTTTAAACTCAGAATTCTGCCTTTTTTCCTCAAAATTCAGACGTTTTTTTTTTCTTGAAATTTGGACTTTTTTTCTTCAAATTTTGGATTTTTTTGCTGAAAAATGGGATTTTTTTTTTCTTAAAAATCTGACTTCCTTTCTTGAAATTCTAACCTTTTTTGTTAAAAGTCTGACTTTTAAACTCAGAATTCTGCCTTTTTTCCTCAAAATTCAGACGTTTTTTTTTTCTTGAAATTTGGACTTTTTTTCCTTCAAAATTTGACCTTTTGGCCTAAAATTTTGATTTTTTTTTCTTAAAAATATGACTTCCTTTCTTGAAATTCTAACCTTTTTTGTTAAAAGTCTGACTTTTAAACTCAGAATTCTGCCTTTTTTCCTCAAAATTCAGACGTTTTTTTTTTCTTGAAATTTGGACTTTTTTTCTTCAAATTTTGGATTTTTTTGCTGAAAAATGGGATTTTTTTTTTCTTAAAAATCTGATTCCTTTCTTGAAATTCTAACCTTTTTTGTTAAAAGTCTGACTTTTAAACTCAGAATTCTGCCTTTTTTCCTCAAAATTCAGACGTTTTTTTTTTCTTGAAATTTGGACTTTTTTTCCTTCAAATTTGGGATTTTTTTGCTGAAAAATTGGATTTTTTTTTCTTAAAAATATGACTTCCTTTCTTGAAATTCTAACCTTTTTTGTTAAAAGTCTGACTTTTAAACTCAGAATTCTGCCTTTTTTCCTCAAAATTCAGACGTTTTTTTTTTTTTTTGAAATTTGGACTTTTTTTCCTTCAAAATTTGACCTTTTGGCCTAAAATTTTGATTTTTTTTTCTTAAAAATATGACTTCCTTTCTTGAAATGCTAACCTTTTTTGTTAAAAGTCTGACTTTTAAACTCAGAATTCTGCCTTTTTTGCTCAAAATTCAGACGTTTTTTTTTTTTCTTGAAATTTGGACTTTTTTTCCTTCAAAATTTGACCTTTTGGCCTAAAATTTTGATTTTTTTTTCTTAAAAATATGACTTCCTTTCTTGAAATTCTAACCTTTTTTGTTAAAAGTCTGACTTTTAAACTCAGAATTCTGCCTTTTTTCCTCAAAATTCAGACGTTTTTTTTTTCTTGAAATTTGGACTTTTTTTCTTCAAATTTTGGATTTTTTTGCTGAAAAATGGGATTTTTTTTTTCTTAAAAATCTGACTTCCTTTCTTGAAATTCTAACCTTTTTTGTTAAAAGTCTGACTTTTAAACTCAGAATTCTGCCTTTTTTCCTCAAAATTCAGACGTTTTTTTTTTCTTGAAATTTGGACTTTTTTTCCTTCAAAATTTGACCTTTTGTACTAAAATTTTGATTTTTTTTTTTTTTTTTTCTTAAAAATATGACTTCCTTTCTTGAAATTCTAACCTTTTTTGTTAAAAGTCTGACTTTTAAACTCAGAATTCTGCCTTTTTTTCCTCAAAATTCAGACGTTTTTTTTTTCTTGAAATTTGGACTTTTTTCCCTTCAAAATTTGACCTTTTGGCCTAAAATTTTGATTTTTTTTTCTTAAAAATATGACTTCCTTTCTTGAAATTCTAACCTTTTTTGTTAAAATTCTGACTTTTAAACTCAGAATTTTGCCTTTTTTCCTCAAAATTCAGACGTTTTTTTTTTCCTGAAATTTGGACTTTTTTTCTTCAAATTTTGGATTTTTTTGCTGAAAAATGGGATTTTTTTTTTCTTAAAAATCTGATTCCTTTCTTGAAATTCTAACCTTTTTTGTTAAAAGTCTGACTTTTAAACTCAGAATTCTGCCTTTTTTCCTCAAAATTCAGACATTTTTTTTTTTCTTGAAATTTGGACTTTTTTTCCTTCAAAATTTGACCTTTTGTCCTAAAATTTTGATTTTTTTTTTTTTTTTTCTTAAAAATATGACTTCCTTTCTTGAAATTCTAACCTTTTTTGTTAAAAGTCTGACTTTTAAACTCAGAATTCTGCCTTTTTTCCTCAAAATTCAGACGTTTTTTTTTTCTTGAAATTTGGACTTTTTTTCCTTCAAAATTTGACCTTTTGGCCTAAAATTTTGATTTTTTTTTCTTAAAAATATGACTTCCTTTCTTGAAATTCTAACCTTTTTTGTTAAAAGTCTGACTTTTAAACTCAGAATTCTGCCTTTTTTCCTCAAAATTCAGACGTTTTTTTTTTCTTGAAATTTGGACTTTTTTTCCTTCAAAATTTGACCTTTTGGCCTAAAATTTTGATTTTTTTTTCTTAAAAATATGACTTCCTTTCTTGAAATTCTAACCTTTTTTGTTAAAAGTCTGACTTTTAAACTCAGAATTCTGCCTTTTTTCCTCAAAATTCAGACGTTTTTTTTTTCTTGAAATTTGGACTTTTTTTCTTCAAATTTTGGATTTTTTTGCTGAAAAATGGGATTTTTTTTTTCTTAAAAATCTGACTTCCTTTCTTGAAATTCTAACCTTTTTTGTTAAAAGTCTGACTTTTAAACTCAGAATTCTGCCTTTTTTCCTCAAAATTCAGACGTTTTTTTTTTCTTGAAATTTGGACTTTTTTTCCTTCAAAATTTGACCTTTTGGCCTAAAATTTTGATTTTTTTTTCTTAAAAATATGACTTCCTTTCTTGAAATTCTAACCTTTTTTGTTAAAAGTCTGACTTTTAAACTCAAAATTCTGCCTTTTTTCCTCAAAATTCAGACGTTTTTTTTTTCTTGAAATTTGGACTTTTTTTCTTCAAATTTTGGATTTTTTTGCTGAAAAATGGGATTTTTTTTGTCTTAAAAATCTGATTCCTTTCTTGAAATTCTAACCTTTTTTGTTAAAAGTCTGACTTTTAAACTCAGAATTCTGCCTTTTTTCCTCAAAATTCAGACGTTTTTTTTTTCTTGAAATTTGGACTTTTTTTCCTTCAAGATTCGACCTTTAGGCCTAAAATTTTGATTTTTTTTTCTTAAAAATATGACTTCCTTTCTTGAAATTCTAACCTTTTTTGTTAAAATTCTGACTTTTAAACTCAGAATTTTGCCTTTTTTCCTCAAAATTCAGACGTTTTTTTTTTCCTGAAATTTGGACTTTTTTTCTTCAAATTTTGGATTTTTTTGCTGAAAAATGGGATTTTTTTTTTCTTAAAAATCTGATTCCTTTCTTGAAATTCTAACCTTTTTTGTTAAAAGTCTGACTTTTAAACTCAGAATTCTGCCTTTTTTCCTCAAAATTCAGACATTTTTTTTTTTCTTGAAATTTGGACTTTTTTTCCTTCAAAATTTGACCTTTTGTCCTAAAATTTTGATTTTTTTTTTTTTTTTTCTTAAAAATATGACTTCCTTTCTTGAAATTCTAACCTTTTTTGTTAAAAGTCTGACTTTTAAACTCAGAATTCTGCCTTTTTTCCTCAAAATTCAGACGTTTTTTTTTTCTTGAAATTTGGACTTTTTTTCCTTCAAAATTTGACCTTTTGGCCTAAAATTTTGATTTTTTTTTCTTAAAAATATGACTTCCTTTCTTGAAATTCTAACCTTTTTTGTTAAAAGTCTGACTTTTAAACTCAGAATTCTGCCTTTTTTCCTCAAAATTCAGACGTTTTTTTTTTCTTGAAATTTGGACTTTTTTTCTTCAAATTTTGGATTTTTTTGCTGAAAAATGGGATTTTTTTTTTCTTAAAAATCTGACTTCCTTTCTTGAAATTCTAACCTTTTTTGTTAAAAGTCTGACTTTTAAACTCAGAATTCTGCCTTTTTTCCTCAAAATTCAGACGTTTTTTTTTTCTTGAAATTTGGACTTTTTTTCCTTCAAAATTTGACCTTTTGGCCTAAAATTTTGATTTTTTTTTCTTAAAAATCTGATTCCTTTCTTGAAATTCTAACCTTTTTTGTTAAAAGTCTGACTTTTAAACTCAGAATTCTGCCTTTTTTCCTCAAAATTCAGACGTTTTTTTTTTTCTTGAAATTTGGACTTTTTTTCCTTCAAAATTTGACCTTTTGGCCTAAAATTTTGATTTTTTTTTTTGTAAAAATATGACCTCCTTTCTTGAAATTCTAACCTTTTTTGTTAAAAGTCTGACTTTTAAACTCAGAATTCTGCCTTTTTTCCTCAAAATTCAGACGTTTTTTTTCTTGAAATTTGGACTTTTTTTCCTTCAAAATTTGACCTTTTGGCCTAAAATTTTGATTTTTTTTCTTAAAAATATGACTTCCTTTCTTGAAATTCTAACCTTTTTTGTTAAAAGTCTGACTTTTAAACTCAGAATTCTGCCTTTTTTCCTCAAAATTCAGACGTTTTTTTTTTTCCTGAAATTTGGACTTTTTTTCTTCAAATTTTGGATTTTTTTCCTTCAAATGGGATTTTTTTGCTGAAAAATTGGATTTTTTTTTCTTAAAAATATGACTTCCTTTCTTGAAATTCTAACCTTTTTTGTTAAAAGTCTGACTTTTAAACTCAGAATTCTGCCTTTTTTCTTCAAAATTCAGACGTTTTTTTTTTCTTGAAATTTGGACTTTTTTTCCTTCAAAATTTGACCTTTTGGCCTAAAATTTTGATTTTTTTTTCTTAAAAATATGACTTCCTTTCTTGAAATTCTAACCTTTTTTGTTAAAAGTCTGACTTTTAAACTCAGAATTCTGCCTTTTTTCCTCAAAATTCAGACGTTTTTTTTTTCTTGAAATTTGGACTTTTTTTCCTTCAAAATTTGACCTTTTGGCCTAAAATTTTGATTTTTTTTTCTTAAAAATATGACTTCCTTTCTTGAAATTCTAACCTTTTTTGTTAAAAGTCTGACTTTTAAACTCAGAATTCTGCCTTTTTTCCTCAAAATTCAGACGTTTTTTTTTTCTTGAAATTTGGACTTTTTTTCCTTCAAAATTTGACCTTTTGGCCTAAAATTTTGATTTTTTTTTCTTAAAAATATGACTTCCTTTCTTGAAATTCTAACTTTTTTTGTTAAAAGTCTGACTTTTAAACTCAGAATTCTGTCTTTTTTCCTCAAAATTCAGACGTTTTTTTTTTCTTGAAATTTGGACTTTTTTTCCTTCAAAATTTGACCTTTTGGCCTAAAATTTTGATTTTTTTTTCTTAAAAATCTGATTCCTTTCTTGAAATTCTAACCTTTTTTGTTAAAAGTCTGACTTTTAAACTCAGAATTCTGCCTTTTTTCCTCAAAATTCAGACGTTTTTTTTTTTCTTGAAATTTGGACTTTTTTTCCCTCAAAATTTGACCTTTTGGCCTAAAATTTTGATTTTTTTTTCTTAAAAATATGACTTCCTTTCTTGAAATTCTAACCTTTTTTGTTAAAAGTCTGACTTTTAAACTCAGAATTCTGCCTTTTTTCCTCAAAATTCAGACTTTTTTTGTTTCTTGAAATTTGGACTTTTTTTCCTTCAAATTTTTGATTTTTTTGCTGAAAAATGGGATCTTTTTTTTCTTAAAAATCTGATTCCTTTCTTGAAATTCTAACCTTTTTTGTTAAAAGTCTGACTTTTAAACTCAGAATTCTGTCTTTTTCCTCAAAATTCAGAATTGTTTTTTTCTTGAAATTTTGAATTTTTGCAGGCAAAGTTTGATTTTTCTCAGGCTAGGGTTAGTGTTAGGGTTTGGTAGGGTTAGGGTTAGGGTTAGATTAGGGTTGGGGTTAGGGTTAGGGTTAGCATAGGGTTAGGGTTATATTAGGGTTAGGGTTAGGGGTTAGGGTATGGTTAGGGTTAAGGGTTAGGTTTAGGCTTAGAGTAGGGTTAGGGTTAGGGTTAGGCTTAGGGTTAGGGTTAGAGTAGGGTTTGGATTAGGATTAGGTTTATGGTAGGGTTAGGGTTAGATTAGGGTTAGGGTTAGGGTTAAGGGTTAGGTTTAGGTTTAGAGTAGGGTTAGGGGTTAGGGTTAGATTAGGGTTAGGGGTTAGGGTTAGATTAGGGTTAGGGTTAGGGTTAAGGGCCAGGGTTACGGTTAGGTTAGGGTTAGGGTTAAGGCATAGGGTAAGGGTTGGGTTAGGGTTAGGGTTAGGGTAGGGTTAGGGTTAGATTAGGGTTAGGGTTAGGGTTAAGGGTTAGGGTAGGGTTAGGTTCTAGGGTTAGGGTTAGGTTTAGAGTAGGGTTAGGGGTTAGGGTTAGGGGTTAGGGTTAGGGTTTGCATAGGGTTAGGGGTTAGGGTTAGGGTTAAGGGTTAGGGTTAGATTAGGGTTAGGGGTTAGGGTTAGAGTAGGGTTAGGGTTAGGGTTAAGGGCCAGGGTTACAGTTAGGTTAGGGTTAAGGGATAGGGTTAGGGTTGGGTTAGGGTTAGGGTTAGGGATAGGGTAGGGTTAGGATTTGGGCTAGGGGGTTCTTGAAATTCTAATCTGTAGGGTTAGGGTTAGGGTTAGATTAGGGTTAGGGTACAGTTAGGGTTAGGGTTAGGGGGTTCTTGAAATTCTAACCTTTTTTGTTAAAAGTCTGACTTTTAAACTCAGAATTCTGCCTTTTTCCTCAAAATTCAGAATTGTTTTTTTCTTGAAATTTTGAATTTTTGCAGGCAAAGTTTGATTTTTCTCAGGATAGGGTTAGGGTTAGGGTTTGGTAGGGTTAGGGTTAGGGTTAGATTAGGGTTAGGGGTTAGGGTTAGATTAGGGTTAGGGTTAGGGTTAAGGGCCAGGGTTATGGTTAGGTTAGGGTTAGGGTTAAGGGATAGGGTTAGGGTTAGGGTTGGGGTTAGCATAGGGTTAAGTGTTAGGGTTAGGGTTAAGGGTTAGGTTTAGGGTTAGAGTAGGGTTAGGGTTAGATTAGGGTTAGGGGTTAGGGATAGATTAGGGTTAGGGTAGGGTTAGGGTTAGATTAGGGTTAGAGTAGGGTTAGGATTAGGGTTAGGGTTATTGTTAGATTAGGGTTAGGGTTAGGGTTAGATTAGGGTTAGGGTTAAGGGTTAGGGTAGGGTTAGGGTTAAGGGTTAGGTTTAGGTTTAGAGTAGGGTTAGGGTTAGATTAGGGTTAGGGGTTAGGGTTAGCATAGGGTTAAGGGTTAGGGTTAGGGTTAGGGTTAGCATTGGGTTAAGGGTTAGGGTTAGAGTAGGGTTTGGGTTAGGGTTAGATTAGGGTTAGGGTTAGCATAGGGTTAAGGGTTGGGGTTAGGGTTAGGGTTAGATCAGGGTAGGGTTAGGGTTAGCATAGGGTTAAGTGTTAGGGTTAGGGTTAGGGTTAGCATAGGGTTAGGGTTATATTAGGGTTAGGGTTAGGGGTTAGGGTACGGTTAGGGTTAAGGGTTAGGTTTAGGCTTAGAGTAGGGTTAGGGTTAGGGTTAGAGTAGGGTTTGGGTTAGGGTTAGATTAGGGTTAGGGTTAGCATAGGGTTAAGGGTTAGGGTTAGGGTTAGGGTTAGATCAGGGTAGGGTTAGGGTTAGCATAAGGTTAAGTGTTAGGGTTAGGGTTAGGGTTAGCATAGGGTTAGGGTTATATTAGGGTTAGGGTTAGGGGTTAGGGTACGGTTAGGGTTAAGGGTTAGGTTTAGGCTTAGAGTAGGGTTAGGGTTAGGCTTAGGGTTAGGGTTAGAGTAGGGTTTGGATTAGGATTAGGGTTATGGTAGGGTTAGGGTTAGATTAGGGTTAGGGTTAGGGTTAAGGGTCAGGGTTAGGGTTGAGGGTTAGGTTTATGTTTAGAGTAGGGTTAGGGGTTAGGGTTAGATTAGGGTTAGGGGTAAGGGTTAGATTAGGGTTAGGGTTAAGGGCCAGGGTTACGGTTAGGTTAGGGTTAGGGTTAAGGGATAGGGTTAGGGTTGGGTTAGGGTTAGGGTAGGGTTAGGGTTAGATTAGGGTTAGGGTTAAGGGTTAGGGTAGGGTTAGGTTTTAGGGTTAGGTTTAGGTTTAGAGTAGGGTTAGGCGTTAGGGTTAGGGTTAGGGTTAGGGTTAGCATAGGGTTAGGGGTTAGGGTTAGGGTTAGGGTTAAGGGTTAGGGTTAGGGTTAGGTTTAAGGGTTAGGTTTAGGTTTAGAGTAGGGTTAGGGGTTAGGGTTAGATTAGGGATTAGGGTTAGATTAGGGTTAGGGTTAGGGTTAAGGGCCAGGGTTACGGTTAGGTTAGGGTTAAGGGATAGGGTTAGGGTTGGGTTAGGGTTAGGGTTAGGGTAGGGTTAGATTAGGGTTAGGGTTGGATTAGGGTTAGGGTTAGGGTTAGATTAGGGTTAAGGGTTAGGGTAGGGTTAGGTTTTAGGGTTAGGTTTAGGTTTAGAGTAGGGTTAGGGGTTAGGGTTAGATTAGGGTTAGGGTTAGGGTTAGCATAGGGTTAGGGGTTAGGGTTAGGGTTAGATTAGGGTTAGGGGTTAGGGTTAGAGTAGGGTTAGGGTTAGGGTTAAGGGCCAGGATTAGGGTTAGAGTTAGGGTTAAGGGATAGGGTTAGGGTTGGGTTAGGGATAGGTTAGGGTTAGGATTTGGGTTAGGGGGTTCTTGAAATTCTAATCTGTAGGGTTAGATTAGGGTTAGGGTACAGTTAGGGTTAGGGTTAGGGGGTTTTTGAAATTCTAACCTTTTTTGTTAAAAGTCTGACTTTTAAACTCAGAATTCTGCCTTTTTCCTCAAAATTCAGAATTGTTTTTTTCTTGAAATTTTGAATTTTTGCAGGCAAAGTTTGATTTTTCTCAGGCTAGGGTTAGTGTTAGGGTTTGGTAGGGTTAGGGTTAGGGTTAGATTAGGGTTAGGGTTAGGGTTAGCATAGGGTTAGGGTTATATTAGGGTTAGGGTTAGGGGTTAGGGTACGGTTAGGGTTAAGGGTTAGGTTTACGCTTAGAGTAGGGTTAGGGTTAGGCTTAGGGTTAGGGTTAGAGTAGGGTTTGGATTAGGATTAGGTTTATGGTAGGGTTAGGGTTAGATTAGGGTTAGGGTTAGGGTTAAGGGTTAGGTTTAGGTTTAGAGTAGGGTTAGGGGTTAGGGTTAGATTAGGGTTAGGGGTTAGGGTTAGATTAGGGTTAGGGTTAGGGTTAAGGGCCAGGGTTACAGTTAGGTTAGGGTTAGGGTTAAGGGATAGGGTTAGGGTTGGGTTAGAGTTAGGGTTAGGGTAGGGTTAGGGTTAGATTAGGGTTAGGGTTAGGGTTAAGGGTTAGGGTAGGGTTAGGTTTTAGGGTTAGGTTTAGGTTTAGAGTAGGGTTAGGGGTTAGGGTTAGGGGTTAGGGTTAGGGTTTGCATAGGGTTAGGGGTTAGGGTTAGGGTTAGGGTTAAGGGTTAAGGTTAGATTAGGGTTAGGGGTTAGGGTTAGAGTAGGGTTAGGGTTAGGGTTAAGGGCCAGGGTTACAGTTAGTTTAGGGTTAAGGGATAGGGTTAGGGTTGGGTTAGGGTTAGGGTTAGGGATAGGGTAGGGTTAGGATTTGGGCTAGGGGGTTCTTGAAATTCTAATCTGTAGGGTTAGGGTTAGGGTTAGATTAGGGTTAGGGTACAGTTAGGGTTAGGGTTAGGGGGTTCTTGAAATTCTAACCTTTTTTGTTAAAAGTCTGACTTTTAAACTCAGAATTCTGCCTTTTTCCTAAAAATTCAGAATTGTTTTTTTCTTGAAATTTTGAATTTTTCCAGGCAAAGTTTGATTTTTCTCAGGATAGGGTTAGTGTTAGGGTTTGGTAGGGTTAGGGTTAGGGTTAGATTAGGGTTAGGGGTTAGGGTTAGATTAGGGTTAGGGTTAGGGTTAAGGGCCAGGGTTATGGTTAGGTTAGGGTTAGGGTTAAGGGATAGGGTTAGGGTTAGGGTTGGGGTTAGCATAGGGTTAAGTGTTAGGGTTAGGGTTAAGGGTTAGGTTTAGGGTTAGAGTAGGGTTAGGGTTAGATTAGGGTTAGGGGTTAGGGATAGATTAGGGTTAGGGTAGGGTTAGGGTTAGATTAGGGTTAGAGTAGGGTTAGGATTAGGGTTAGGGTTATTGTTAGATTAGGGTTAGGGTTAGGGTTAGATTAGGGTTAGGGTTAAGGGTTAGGGTAGGGTTAGGGTTAAGGGTTAGGTTTAGGTTTAGAGTAGGGTTAGGGTTAGATTAGGGTTAGGGGTTAGGGTTAGCATAGGGTTAAGGGTTAGGGTTAGGGTTAGCATTGGGTTAAGGGTTAGGGTTAGAGTAGGGTTTGGGTTAGGGTTAGATTAGGGTTAGGGTTAGGGTTAGCATAGGGTTAAGGGTTGGGGTTAGGGTTAGGGTTAGATCAGGGTAGGGTTAGGGTTAGCATAGGGTTAAGTGTTAGGGTTAGGGTTAGGGTTAGCATAGGGTTAGGGTTATATTAGGGTTAGGGTTAGGGGTTAGGGTACGGTTAGGGTTAAGGGTTAGGTTTAGGCTTAGAGTAGGGTTAGGGTTAGGGTTAGAGTAGGGTTTGGGTTAGGGTTAGATTAGGGTTAGGGTTAGCATAGGGTTAAGGGTTAGGGTTAGGGTTAGATCAGGGTAGGGTTAGGGTTAGCATAGGGTTAAGTGTTAGGGTTAGGGTTAGGGTTAGCATAGGGTTAGGGTTATATTAGGGTTAGGGTTAGGGGTTAGGGTACGGTTAGGGTTAAGGGTTAGGTTTAGGCTTAGAGTAGGGTTAGGGTTAGGCTTAGGGTTAGGGTTAGAGTAGGGTTTGGATTAGGATTAGGGTTATGGTAGGGTTAGGGTTAGATTAGGGTTAGGGTTAGGGTTAAGGGTCAGGGTTAGGGTTGAGGGTTAGGTTTATGTTTAGAGTAGGGTTAGGGGTTAGGGTTAGATTAGGGTTAGGGGTTAGGGTTAGATTAGGGTTAGGGTTAAGGGCCAGGGTTACGGTTAGGTTAGGGTTAGGGTTAAGGGATAGGGTTAGGGTTGGGTTAGGGTTAGGGTAGGGTTAGGGTTAGATTAGGGTTAGGGTTAAGGGTTAGGGTAGGGTTAGGTTTTAGGGTTAGGTTTAGGTTTAGAGTAGGGTTAGGCGTTAGGGTTAGGGTTAGGGTTAGGGTTAGCATAGGGTTAGGGGTTAGGGTTAGGGTTAGGGTTAAGGGTTAGGGTTAGGGTTAGGTTTAAGGGTTAGGTTTAGGTTTAGAGTAGGGTTAGGGGTTAGGGTTAGATTAGGGATTAGGGTTAGATTAGGGTTAGGGTTAGGGTTAAGGGCCAGGGTTACGGTTAGGTTAGGGTTAAGGGATAGGGTTAGGGTTGGGTTAGGGTTAGGGTTAGGGTAGGGTTAGATTAGGGTTAGGGTTGGATTAGGGTTAGGGTTAGGGTTAGATTAGGGTTAAGGGTTAGGGTAGGGTTAGGTTTTAGGGTTAGGTTTAGGTTTAGAGTAGGGTTAGGGGTTAGGGTTAGATTAGGGTTAGGGTTAGGGTTAGCATAGGGTTAGGGGTTAGGGTTAGGGTTAGATTAGGGTTAGGGGTTAGGGTTAGAGTAGGGTTAGGGTTAGGGTTAAGGGCCAGGATTAGGGTTAGAGTTAGGGTTAAGGGATAGGGTTAGGGTTGGGTTAGGGATAGGTTAGGGTTAGGATTTGGGTTAGGGGGTTCTTGAAATTCTAATCTGTAGGGTTAGATTAGGGTTAGGGTACAGTTAGGGTTAGGGTTAGGGGGTTTTTGAAATTCTAACCTTTTTTGTTAAAAGTCTGACTTTTAAACTCAGAATTCTGCCTTTTTCCTCAAAATTCAGAATTGTTTTTTTCTTGAAATTTTGAATTTTTGCAGGCAAAGTTTGATTTTACTCAGGCTAGGGTTAGTGTTAGGGTTTGGTAGGGTTAGGGTTAGGGTTAGATTAGGGTTAGGGTTAGGGTTAGCATAGGGTTAGGGTTATATTAGGGTTAGGGTTAGGGGTTAGGGTACGGTTAGGGTTAAGGGTTAGGTTTAGGCTTAGAGTAGGGTTAGGGTTAGGGTTAGGCTTAGGGTTAGGGTTAGAGTAGGGTTTGGATTAGGATTAGGTTTATGGTAGGGTTAGGGTTAGATTAGGGTTAGGGTTAGGGTTAAGGGTTAGGTTTAGGTTTAGAGTAGGGTTAGGGGTTAGGGTTAGATTAGGGTTAGGGGTTAGGGTTAGATTAGGGTTAGGGTTAGGGTTAAGGGCCAGGGTTACAGTTAGGTTAGGGTTAGGGTTAAGGGATAGGGTTAGGGTTGGGTTAGAGTTAGGGTTAGGGTAGGGTTAGGGTTAGATTAGGGTTAAGGGTTAGGGTAGGGTTAGGTTTTAGGGTTAGGTTTAGGTTTAGAGTAGGGTTAGGGGTTAGGGTTAGGGGTTAGGGTTAGGGTTTGCATAGGGTTAGGGGTTAGGGTTAGGGTTAGGGTTAAGGGTTAGGGTTAGATTAGGGTTAGGGGTTAGGGTTAGAGTAGGGTTAGGGTTAGGGTTAAGGGCCAGGGTTACAGTTAGGTTAGGGTTAAGGGATAGGGTTAGGGTTGGGTTAGGGTTAGGGTTAGGGATAGGGTAGGGTTAGGATTTGGGCTAGGGGGTTCTTGAAATTCTAATCTGTAGGGTTACGGTTAGGGTTAGATTAGGGTTAGGGTACAGTTAGGGTTAGGGTTAGGGGGTTCTTGAAATTCTAACCTTTTTTGTTAAAAGTCTGACTTTTAAACTCAGAATTCTGCCTTTTTCCTCAAAATTCAGAATTGTTTTTTTCTTGAAATTTTGAATTTTTGCAGGCAAAGTTTGATTTTTCTCAGGATAGGGTTAGGGTTAGATTAGGGTTAGGGTCAGGGTTAGGGTTAGAGTAGGGTTAGGGTTAGGGTTAGATTAGGGTTAGGGTTGGGGTTAGCATAGGGTTAAGGGTTAGGGTTAGGGTTAAGGGTTAGGTTTAGGGTTAGAGTAGGGTTAGGGTTAGATTAGGGTTAGGGGTTAGGGGTTAGGGATAGATTAGGGTTAGGGTTAGGGTTAGGGTTGTGCTTAGGGTTAGGGTTAGAGTAGGGTTAGGATTAGGGTTAGGGTTATATTAGGGTTAGGGTTAGCATAGGGTTAGGGTTAGGGTTAGATTAGGGTTAGGGTTAAGGGTTAGGGTAGGGTTAGGGTTAGATTAGGTTTAGGGTTAAGGGTTAGGGTAGGGTTAGGTTTAAGGGTTAGGTTTAGGTTTAGAGTAGGGTTAGGGGTTAGGGTTAGATTAGGGATTAGGGTTAGATTAGGGTTAGGGTTAGGTTTAAGGGCCAGGGTTACGGTTAGGTTAGGGTTAAGGGATAGGGTTAGGGTTGGGTTAGGGTTAGGGTTAGGGTAGGGTTAGATTAGGGTTAGGGTTAGGGTTAGATTAGGGTTAGGGTTAGATTAGGGTTAAGGGTTAGGGTAGGGTTAGGTTTTAGGGTTAGGTTTAGGTTTAGAGTAGGGTTAGGGGTTAGGGTTAGATTAGGGTTAGGGTTAGGGTTAGCATAGGGTTAGGGGTTAGGGTTAGGGTTAGGGTTAGATTAGGGTTAGGGATTAGGGTTAGGGTTAGCATAGGGTTAGGGGTTAGTGTTAGGGTTAGATTAGGGTTAGGGGTTAGGGTTAGAGTAGGGTTAGGGTTAGGGTTAAGGGCCAGGATTAGGGTTAGAGTTAGGGTTAAGGGATAGGGTTAGGGTTGGGTTAGGGATAGGTTAGGGTTAGGATTTGAGTTAGGGGGTTCTTGAAATTCTAATCTGTAGGGTTAGATTAGGGTTAGGGTACAGTTAGGGTTAGGGTTAGGGGGTTTTTGAAATTCTAACCTTTTTTGTTAAAAGTCTGACTTTTAAACTCATAATTCTGCCTTTTTCCTCAAAATTCAGTATTGTTTTTTTCTTGAAATTTTGAATTTTTGCAGGCAAAGTTTGATTTTTCTCAGGCTAGGGTTAGTGTTAGGGTTTGGTAGGGTTAGGGTTAGGGTTAGATTAGGGTTAGGGTTAGGGTTAGGGTTAGCATAGGGTTAGGGTTATATTAGGGTTAGGGTTAGGGGTTAGGGTACGGTTAGGGTTAAGGGTTAGGTTTAGGCTTAGAGTAGGGTTAGGGTTAGGGTTAGGCTTAGGGTTAGGGTTAGAGTAGGGTTTGGATTAGGATTAGGTTTATGGTAGGGTTAGGGTTAGATTAGGGTTAGGGTTAGGGTTAAGGGTTAGGTTTAGGTTTAGAGTAGGGTTAGGGGTTAGGGTTAGATTAGGGTTAGGGGTTAGGGTTAGATTAGGGTTAGGGTTAGGGTTAAGGGCCAGGGTTATGGTTAGGTTAGGGTTAGGGTTAAGGGATAGGGTAAGGGTTAGGGTTAGGGTAGGGTTAGGGTTAGATTAGGGTTAGGGTTAGGGTTAAGGGTTAGGGTAGGGTTAGGTTTTAGGGTTAGGTTTAGGTTTAGAGTAGGGTTAGGGGTTAGGGTTAGTGTTTGCATAGGGTTAGGGGTTAGGGTTAGGGTTAGGGTTAAGGGTTAGGGTTAGATTAGGGTTAGGGGTTAGGGTTAGAGTAGGGTTAGGGTTAGGGTTAAGGGCCAGGGTTACAGTTAGGTTAGGGTTAAGGGATAGGGTTAGGGTTGGGTCAGGGTTAGGGTTAGGGCAGGGTTAGGGTTAGATTAGGGTTAGGGTTAGGGTTAAGGGTTAGGGTAGGGTTAGGTTTTAGGGTTAGGTTTAGGTTAGGGTTAGGGTTAGGGGTTAGGGTTAGGGGTTAGGGTTAGGGTTAGCATAGGGTTAGGGTTAAGGGTTAGGGTTAGATTAGGGTTAGGGGTTAGGGTTAGAGTAGGGTTAGGGTTAGGGTTAAGGGCCAGGGTTACAGTTAGGTTAGGGTTAAGGGATAGGGTTAGGGATAGGGTAGGGTTAGGATTTGGGCTAGGGGGTTCTTGAAATTCTAATCTGTAGGGTTAGGGTTAAGGTTAGATTAGGGTTAGGGTACAGTTAGGGTTAGGGTTAGGGGGTTCTTGAAATTCTAACCTTTTTTGTTGAAAGTTTGACTTTTAAACTCAGAATTCTGCCTTTTTCCTCAAAATTCAGAATTGTTTTTTTCTTGAAATTTTGAATTTTTGCAGGCAAAGTTTGATTTTTCTCAGGATAGGGTTAGGGTTAGATTAGGGTTAGGGTTGGGGTTAGCATAGGGTTAAGGGTTAGGGTTAGGGTTAAGGGTTAGGTTTAGGGTTAGAGTAGGGTTAGGGTTAGATTAGGGTTAGGGGTTAGGGGTTAGGGATAGATTAGGGTTAGGGTTAGGGTTAGGGTTGTGCTTAGGGTTAGGGTTAGAGTAGGGTTAGGATTAGGGTTAGGGTTATATTAGGGTTAGGGTTAGCATAGGGTTAGGGTTAGGGTTAGATTAGGGTTAGGGTTAAGGGTTAGGGTAGGGTTAGGGTTAGATTAGGTTTAGGGTTAAGGGTTAGGGTAGGGTTAGGTTTAAGGGTTAGGTTTAGGTTTAGAGTAGGGTTAGGGGTTAGGGTTAGATTAGGGATTAGGGTTAGATTAGGGTTAGGGTTAGGGTTAAGGGCCAGGGTTACGGTTAGGTTAGGGTTAAGGGATAGGGTTAGGGTTGGGTTAGGGTTAGGGTTAGGGTAGGGTTAGATTAGGGTTAGGGTTAGATTAGGGTTAAGGGTTAGGGTAGGGTTAGGTTTTAGGGTTAGGTTTAGGTTTAGAGTAGGGTTAGGGGTTAGGGTTAGATTAGGGTTAGGGTTAGGGTTAGCATAGGGTTAGGGGTTAGGGTTAGGGTTAGGGTTAGATTAGGGTTAGGGATTAGGGTTAGGGTTAGCATAGGGTTAGGGGTTAGGGTTAGGGTTAGGGTTAGATTAGGGTTAGGGGTTAGGGTTAGAGTAGGGTTAGGGTTAGGGTTAAGGGCCAGGATTAGGGTTAGAGTTAGGGTTAAGGGATAGGGTTAGGGTTGGGTTAGGGATAGGTTAGGGTTAGGATTTGAGTTAGGGGGTTCTTGAAATTCTAATCTGTAGGGTTAGATTAGGGTTAGGGTACAGTTAGGGTTAGGGTTAGGGGGTTTTTGAAATTCTAACCTTTTTTGTTAAAAGTCTGACTTTTAAACTCAGAATTCTGCCTTTTTCCTCAAAATTCAGTATTGTTTTTTTCTTGAAATTTTGAATTTTTGCAGGCAAAGTTTGATTTTTCTCAGGCTAGGGTTAGTGTTAGGGTTTGGTATGGTTAGGGTTAGGGTTAGATTAGGGTTAGGGTTAGGGTTAGGGTTAGCATAGGGTTAGGGTTATATTAGGGTTAAGGTTAGGGGTTAGTGTACGGTTAGGGTTAAGGGTTAGGTTTAGGCTTAGAGTAGGGTTAGGGTTAGGGTTAGGCTTAGGGTTAGGGTTAGAGTAGGGTTTGGATTAGGATTAGGTTTATGGTAGGGTTAGGGTTAGATTAGGGTTAGGGTTAGGGTTAAGGGTTAGGTTTAGGTTTAGAGTAGGGTTAGGGGTTAGGGTTAAATTAGGGTTAGGGGTTAGGGTTAGATTAGGGTTAGGGTTAGGGTTAAGGGCCAGGGTTATGGTTAGGTTAGGGTTAGGGTTAAGGGATAGGGTAAGGGTTAGGGTTAGGGTAGGGTTAGGGTTAGATTAGGGTTAGGGTTAGGGTTAAGGGTTAGGGTAGGGTTAGGTTTTAGGGTTAGGTTTAGGTTTAGAGTAGGGTTAGGGGTTAGGGTTAGTGTTTGCATAGGGTTAGGGGTTAGGGTTAGGGTTAGGGTTAAGGGTTAGGGTTAGATTAGGGTTAGGGGTTAGGGTTAGAGTAGGGTTAGGGTTAGGGTTAAGGGCCAGGGTTACAGTTAGGTTAGGGTTAAGGGATAGGGTTAGGGTTGGGTCAGGGTTAGGGTTAGGGCAGGGTTAGGGTTAGATTAGGGTTAGGGTTAGGGTTAAGGGTTAGGGTAGGGTTAGGTTTTAGGGTTAGGTTTAGGTTAGGGTTAGGGTTAGGGGTTAGGGTTAGGGGTTAGGGTTAGGGTTAGCATAGGGTTAGGGTTAAGGGTTAGGGTTAGATTAGGGTTAGGGGTTAGGGTTAGAGTAGGGTTAGGGTTAGGGTTAAGGGCCAGGGTTACAGTTAGGTTAGGGTTAAGGGATAGGGTTAGGGATAGGGTAGGGTTAGGATTTGGGCTAGGGGGTTCTTGAAATTCTAATCTGTAGGGTTAGGGTTAAGGTTAGATTAGGGTTAGGGTACAGTTAGGGTTAGGGTTAGGGGGTTCTTGAAATTCTAACCTTTTTTGTTGAAAGTTTGACTTTTAAACTCAGAATTCTGCCTTTTTCCTCAAAATTCAGAATTGTTTTTTTCTTGAAATTTTGAATTTTTGCAGGCAAAGTTTGATTTTTCTCAGGATAGGGTTAGGGTTAGATTAGGGTTAGGGTTGGGGTTAGCATAGGGTTAAGGGTTAGGGTTAGGGTTAAGGGTTAGGTTTAGGGTTAGAGTAGGGTTAGGGTTAGATTAGGGTTAGGGGTTAGGGGTTAGGGATAGATTAGGGTTAGGGTTAGGGTTAGGGTTGTGCTTAGGGTTAGGGTTAGAGTAGGGTTAGGATTAGGGTTAGGGTTATATTAGGGTTAGGGTTAGCATAGGGTTAGGGTTAGGGTTAGATTAGGGTTAGGGTTAAGGGTTAGGGTAGGGTTAGGGTTAGATTAGGTTTAGGGTTAAGGGTTAGGGTAGGGTTAGGTTTAAGGGTTAGGTTTAGGTTTAGAGTAGGGTTAGGGGTTAGGGTTAGATTAGGGATTAGGGTTAGATTAGGGTTAGGGTTAGGGTTAAGGGCCAGGGTTACGGTTAGGTTAGGGTTAAGGGATAGGGTTAGGGTTGGGTTAGGGTTAGGGTTAGGGTAGGGTTAGATTAGGGTTAGGGTTAGATTAGGGTTAAGGGTTAGGGTAGGGTTAGGTTTTAGGGTTAGGTTTAGGTTTAGAGTAGGGTTAGGGGTTAGGGTTAGATTAGGGTTAGGGTTAGGGTTAGCATAGGGTTAGGGGTTAGGGTTAGGGTTAGGGTTAGATTAGGGTTAGGGATTAGGGTTAGGGTTAGCATAGGGTTAGGGGTTAGGGTTAGGGTTAGGGTTAGATTAGGGTTAGGGGTTAGGGTTAGAGTAGGGTTAGGGTTAGGGTTAAGGGCCAGGATTAGGGTTAGAGTTAGGGTTAAGGGATAGGGTTAGGGTTGGGTTAGGGATAGGTTAGGGTTAGGATTTGAGTTAGGGGGTTCTTGAAATTCTAATCTGTAGGGTTAGATTAGGGTTAGGGTACAGTTAGGGTTAGGGGGTTTTTGAAATTCTAACCTTTTTTGTTAAAAGTCTGACTTTTAAACTCAGAATTCTGCCTTTTTCCTCAAAATTCAGTATTGTTTTTTTCTTGAAATTTTGAATTTTTGCAGGCAAAGTTTGATTTTTCTCAGGATAGGGTTAGGGTTAGATTAGGGTTAGGGTTGGGGTTAGCATAGGGTTAAGGGTTAGGGTTAGGGTTAAGGGTTAGGTTTAGGGTTAGAGTAGGGTTAGGGTTAGATTAGGGTTAGGGGTTAGGGGTTAGGGATAGATTAGGGTTAGGGTTAGGGTTAGGGTTGTGCTTAGGGTTAGGGTTAGAGTAGGGTTAGGATTAGGGTTAGGGTTATATTAGGGTTAGGGTTAGCATAGGGTTAGGGTTAGGGTTAGATTAGGGTTAGGGTTAAGGGTTAGGGTAGGGTTAGGGTTAGATTAGGTTTAGGGTTAAGGGTTAGGGTAGGGTTAGGTTTAAGGGTTAGGTTTAGGTTTAGAGTAGGGTTAGGGGTTAGGGTTAGATTAGGGATTAGGGTTAGATTAGGGTTAGGGTTAGGGTTAAGGGCCAGGGTTACGGTTAGGTTAGGGTTAAGGGATAGGGTTAGGGTTGGGTTAGGGTTAGGGTTAGGGTAGGGTTAGATTAGGGTTAGGGTTAGATTAGGGTTAAGGGTTAGGGTAGGGTTAGGTTTTAGGGTTAGGTTTAGGTTTAGAGTAGGGTTAGGGGTTAGGGTTAGATTAGGGTTAGGGTTAGGGTTAGCATAGGGTTAGGGGTTAGGGTTAGGGTTAGGGTTAGATTAGGGTTAGGGATTAGGGTTAGGGTTAGCATAGGGTTAGGGGTTAGGGTTAGGGTTAGGGTTAGATTAGGGTTAGGGGTTAGGGTTAGAGTAGGGTTAGGGTTAGGGTTAAGGGCCAGGATTAGGGTTAGAGTTAGGGTTAAGGGATAGGGTTAGGGTTGGGTTAGGGATAGGTTAGGGTTAGGATTTGAGTTAGGGGGTTCTTGAAATTCTAATCTGTAGGGTTAGATTAGGGTTAGGGTACAGTTAGGGTTAGGGTTAGGGGGTTTTTGAAATTCTAACCTTTTTTGTTAAAAGTCTGACTTTTAAACTCAGAATTCTGCCTTTTTCCTCAAAATTCAGTATTGTTTTTTTCTTGAAATTTTGAATTTTTGCAGGCAAAGTTTGATTTTTCTCAGGCTAGGGTTAGTGTTAGGGTTTGGTATGGTTAGGGTTAGGGTTAGATTAGGGTTAGGGTTAGGGTTAGGGTTAGCATAGGGTTAGGGTTATATTAGGGTTAGGGTTAGGGGTTAGGGTACGGTTAGGGTTAAGGGTTAGGTTTAGGCTTAGAGTAGGGTTAGGGTTAGGGTTAGGCTTAGGGTTAGGGTTAGAGTAGGGTTTGGATTAGGATTAGGTTTATGGTAGGGTTAGGGTTAGATTAGGGTTAGGGTTAGGGTTAAGGGTTAGGTTTAGGTTTAGAGTAGGGTTAGGGGTTAGGGTTAAATTAGGGTTAGGGGTTAGGGTTAGATTAGGGTTAGGGTTAGGGTTAAGGGCCAGGGTTACGGTTAGGTTAGGGTTAGGGTTAAGGGATAGGGTAAGGGTTAGGGTTAGGGTAGGGTTAGGGTTAGATTAGGGTTAGGGTTAGGGTTAAGGGTTAGGGTAGGGTTAGGTTTTAGGGTTAGGTTTAGGTTTAGAGTAGGGTTAGGGGTTAGGGTTAGTGTTTGCATAGGGTTAGGGGTTAGGGTTAGGGTTAGGGTTAAGGGTTAGGGTTAGATTAGGGTTAGGGGTTAGGGTTAGAGTAGGGTTAGGGTTAGGGTTAAGGGCCAGGGTTACAGTTAGGTTAGGGTTAAGGGATAGGGTTAGGGTTGGGTCAGGGTTAGGGTTAGGGCAGGGTTAGGGTTAGATTAGGGTTAGGGTTAGGGTTAAGGGTTAGGGTAGGGTTAGGTTTTAGGGTTAGGTTTAGGTTAGGGTTAGGGTTAGGGGTTAGGGTTAGGGGTTAGGGTTAGGGTTAGCATAGGGTTAGGGTTAAGGGTTAGGGTTAGATTAGGGTTAGGGGTTAGGGTTAGAGTAGGGTTAGGGTTAGGGTTAAGGGCCAGGGTTACAGTTAGGTTAGGGTTAAGGGATAGGGTTAGGGATAGGGTAGGGTTAGGATTTGGGCTAGGGGGTTCTTGAAATTCTAATCTGTAGGGTTAGGGTTAAGGTTAGATTAGGGTTAGGGTACAGTTAGGGTTAGGGTTAGGGGGTTCTTGAAATTCTAACCTTTTTTGTTGAAAGTTTGACTTTTAAACTCAGAATTCTGCCTTTTTCCTCAAAATTCAGAATTGTTTTTTTCTTGAAATTTTGAATTTTTGCAGGCAAAGTTTGATTTTTCTCAGGATAGGGTTAGGGTTAGATTAGGGTTAGGGTTGGGGTTAGCATAGGGTTAAGGGTTAGGGTTAGGGTTAAGGGTTAGGTTTAGGGTTAGAGTAGGGTTAGGGTTAGATTAGGGTTAGGGGTTAGGGGTTAGGGATAGATTAGGGTTAGGGTTAGGGTTAGGGTTGTGCTTAGGGTTAGGGTTAGAGTAGGGTTAGGATTAGGGTTAGGGTTATATTAGGGTTAGGGTTAGCATAGGGTTAGGGTTAGGGTTAGATTAGGGTTAGGGTTAAGGGTTAGGGTAGGGTTAGGGTTAGATTAGGTTTAGGGTTAAGGGTTAGGGTAGGGTTAGGTTTAAGGGTTAGGTTTAGGTTTAGAGTAGGGTTAGGGGTTAGGGTTAGATTAGGGATTAGGGTTAGATTAGGGTTAGGGTTAGGGTTAAGGGCCAGGGTTACGGTTAGGTTAGGGTTAAGGGATAGGGTTAGGGTTGGGTTAGGGTTAGGGTTAGGGTAGGGTTAGATTAGGGTTAGGGTTAGATTAGGGTTAAGGGTTAGGGTAGGGTTAGGTTTTAGGGTTAGGTTTAGGTTTAGAGTAGGGTTAGGGGTTAGGGTTAGATTAGGGTTAGGGTTAGGGTTAGCATAGGGTTAGGGGTTAGGGTTAGGGTTAGGGTTAGATTAGGGTTAGGGATTAGGGTTAGGGTTAGCATAGGGTTAGGGGTTAGGGTTAGGGTTAGGGTTAGATTAGGGTTAGGGGTTAGGGTTAGAGTAGGGTTAGGGTTAGGGTTAAGGGCCAGGATTAGGGTTAGAGTTAGGGTTAAGGGATAGGGTTAGGGTTGGGTTAGGGATAGGTTAGGGTTAGGATTTGAGTTAGGGGGTTCTTGAAATTCTAATCTGTAGGGTTAGATTAGGGTTAGGGTACAGTTAGGGTTAGGGGGTTTTTGAAATTCTAACCTTTTTTGTTAAAAGTCTGACTTTTAAACTCAGAATTCTGCCTTTTTCCTCAAAATTCAGTATTGTTTTTTTCTTGAAATTTTGAATTTTTGCAGGCAAAGTTTGATTTTTCTCAGGCTAGGGTTAGTGTTAGGGTTTGGTATGGTTAGGGTTAGGGTTAGATTAGGGTTAGGGTTAGGGTTAGGGTTAGCATAGGGTTAGGGTTATATTAGGGTTAGGGTTAGGGGTTAGGGTACGGTTAGGGTTAAGGGTTAGGTTTAGGCTTAGAGTAGGGTTAGGGTTAGGGTTAGGCTTAGGGTTAGGGTTAGAGTAGGGTTTGGATTAGGATTAGGTTTATGGTAGGGTTAGGGTTAGATTAGGGTTAGGGTTAGGGTTAAGGGTTAGGTTTAGGTTTAGAGTAGGGTTAGGGGTTAGGGTTAGATTAGGGTTAGGGGTTAGGGTTAGATTAGGGTTAGGGTTAGGGTTAAGGGCCAGGGTTACGGTTAGGTTAGGGTTAGGGTTAAGGGATAGGGTAAGGGTTAGGGTTAGGGTAGGGTTAGGGTTAGATTAGGGTTAGGGTTAGGGTTAAGGGTTAGGGTAGGGTTAG
The DNA here is from genome assembly GCA_033000465.1 of Sciaenops ocellatus. Classification (NCBI taxonomy): domain Eukaryota; kingdom Metazoa; phylum Chordata; class Actinopteri; family Sciaenidae; genus Sciaenops; species Sciaenops ocellatus. Next base: position 546,503 of record CP136873.1, on the reverse strand, counting down.
GTTTTAGGGTTAGGTTTAGGTTTAGAGTAGGGTTAGGGGTTAGGGTTAGGGTTTGCATAGGGTTAGGGGTTAGGGTTAGGGTTAGGGTTAAGGGTTAGGGTTAGATTAGGGTTAGGGGTTAGGGTTAGAGTAGGGTTAGGGTTAGGGTTAAGGGCCAGGGTTACAGTTAGGTTAGGGTTAAGGGATAGGGTTAGGGTTGGGTCAGGGTTAGGGTTAGGGCAGGGTTAGGGTTAGATTAGGGTTAGGGTTAGGGTTAAGGGTTAGGGTAGGGTTAGGTTTTAGGGTTAGGTTTAGGTTAGGGTTAGGGTTAGGGGTTAGGGTTAGGGGTTAGGGTTAGGGTTAGCATAGGGTTAGGGGTTAGGGTTAGGGTTAGGGTTAAGGGTTAGGGTTAGATTAGGGTTAGGGGTTAGGGTTAGAGTAGGGTTAGGGTTAGGGTTAAGGGCCAGGGTTACAGTTAGGTTAGGGTTAAGGGATAGGGTTAGGGATAGGGTAGGGTTAGGATTTGGGCTAGGGGGTTCTTGAAATTCTAATCTGTAGGGTTAGGGTTAAGGTTAGATTAGGGTTAGGGTACAGTTAGGGTTAGGGTTAGGGGGTTCTTGAAATTCTAACCTTTTTTGTTGAAAGTCTGACTTTTAAACTCAGAATTCTGCCTTTTTCCTCAAAATTCAGAATTGTTTTTTTTGTGAAATTTTGAATTATTGCAGGCAAAGTTTGATTTTTCTCAGGATAGGGTTAGTTTTAGGGTTTGGTAGGGTTAGGGTCAGATTAGGGTTAGGGTTAGGGTTAGCATAGGGTTAAGGGTTAGGGTTAGAGTAGGGTTAGGATTAGGGTTAGGGTTAGATTAGGGTTAGGGTTAGCATAGGGTTAGGGTTAGGGTTAGGGTTAGATTAGGGTTAGGGTTAGGGTTAGCATAGGGTTAAGGGTTAGGGTTAGAGTAGGGTTAGGGTTAGATTAGGGTTAGGGTTAGGGTTAGCATAGGGTTAAGGGTTAGGTTAGGGTTAGGGTTAGATCAGGGTAGGGTTAGGGTTAGCATAGGGTTAAGTGTTAGGGTTAGGGTTAGGGTTAGCATAGGGTTAGGGTTAGGGTTAGGGTTAAGGGATAGGGTTAGGGTTGGGTTAGGGTTAGGGTAGGGTTAAGGGATAGGGTTAGGGTTGGGTTAGGGTTAGGGTAGGGTTAGGGTTAGGGTTAGGGTTAGCATAGGGTTAAGGGTTAGGGTTAGAGTAGGGTTAGGGTTAGATTAGGGTTAGGGTTAGGGTTAGCATAGGGTTAAGGGTTAGGTTAGGGTTAGGGTTAGATCAGGGTAGGGTTAGGGTTAGCATAGGGTTAAGTGTTAGGGTTAGGGTTAGGGTTAGCATAGGGTTAGGGTTAGGGTTAGGGTTAAGGGATAGGGTTAGGGTTGGGTTAGGGTTAGGGTAGGGTTAAGGGATAGGGTTAGGGTTGGGTTAGGGTTAGGGTAGGGTTAGGGTTAGGGTTAGATTAGGGTTAAGGGTTAGGGTAGGGTTAGGTTTTAGGGTTAGGTTTAGGTTTAGAGTAGGGTTAGGGGTTAGGGTTAGATTAGGGTTAGGGTTAGGGTTAGCATAGGGTTAGGGTTAGGGTTAGGGTTAGATTAAGGGTTAGGGTTAGAGTAGGGTTAGGGTTAGGGTTAAGGGCCAGGATTAGGGTTAGAGTTAGGGTTAGGGTTAAGGGATAGGGTTAGGGTTGGGTTAGGGATAGGGTAGGGTTAGGATTTGGGCTAGGGGGTTCTTGAAATTCTAATCTGTAGGGTTAGGGTTAGGGTTAGATTAGGGTTAGGGGTTAGGGTTAGAGTAGGGTTAGGGTTAGGGTTAAGGGCCAGGGTTACAGTTAGGTTAGGGTTAGGGTTAAGGGATAGGGTTAGGGTTGGGTTAGGGTTAGGGATAGGGTAGGGTTAGGATTTGGGCTAGGGGGTTCTTGAAATTCTAATCTGTAGGGTTAGGGTTAGGGTTAGATTAGGGTTAGGGTTAGGGTTAGCATAGGGTTAAGGGTTAGGGTTAGAGTAGGGTTAGGGTTAGGGTTAGATTAGGGTTAGGGTTGGGGTTAGCATAGGGTTAAGGGTTAGGGTTAAGGGTTAGGTTTAGGGTTAGAGTAGGGTTAGGGTTAGATTAGGGTTAGGGGTTAGGGGTTAGGGATAGATTAGGGTTAGGGTTAGGGTTAGGGTTGTGCTTAGGGTTAGGGTTAGAGTAGGGTTAGGATTAGGGTTAGATTAGGGTTAGGGTTAGGGTTAGATTAGGTTTAGGGTTAAGGGTTAGGGTAGGGTTAGGGTTAAGGGTTAGGTTTAGGTTTAGAGTAGGGTTAGGGTTAGATTAGGATTAGGGGTTAGGGTTAGGGTTAGGGTTAAGGGTTAGGGTTAGAGTAGGGTTAGATTAGGTTTAGGGTTAGGGTTAGCATAGGGTTAAGGGTTAGGGTTAGAGTAGGGTTAGGATTAGGGTTAGATTAGGGTTAGGGTTAGAGTAGGGTTAGGATTAGGGTTAGATTAGGGTTAGGGTTAGGGTTAGCATAGGGTTAAGGGTTAGGGTTAGGGTTAGGGTTAGATCAGGGTCGGGTTAGGGTTAGCATAGGGTTAAGTGTTAGGGTTAGGGTTAGGGTTAGCATAGGGTTAGGGTTATATTAGGGTTAGGGTTAGGGGTTAGGGTAGGGTTAGGGTTAAGGGTTAGGTTTAAGCTTAGAGTAGGGTTAGGGTTAGGCTTAGGGTTAGGGTTAGGGTTAGAGTACGGTTTGGATTAGGATTAGGGTTATGGTAGGGTTAGGGTTAGATTAGGGTTAGGGTTAGGGTTAGATTAGGGTTAGGGTTAAGGTTAAGGGTTAGGGTAGGGTTAGGGTTAAGGGTTAGGTTTAGGTTTAGAGTAGGGTTAGGGGTTAGGGTTAGATTAGGGTTAGGGGTTAGGGTTAGATTAGGGTTAGGGGTTAGGGTTAAGGGCCAGGGTTACGGTTAGGTTAGGGTTAGGGTTAAGGGATAGGGTTAGGGTTGGGTTAGGGTTAGGGTTAGGGTAGGGTTAGGGTTAGGGTTAGATTAGGGTTAGGGTTAAGGGTTAGGGTAGGGTTAGGTTTTAGGGTTAGGGTTAGGTTTAGAGTAGGGTTAGGGGTTAGGGTTAGGGTTAGGGTTAGCATAGGGTTAGGGGTTAGGGTTAGGGTTAAGGGTTAGGGTTAGATTAGGGTTAGGGGTTAGGGTTAGAGTAGGGTTAGGGTTAGGGTTAAGGGCCAGGGTTACAGTTAGGTTAGGGTTAAGGGATAGGGTTAGGGTTGGGTTAGGGTTAGGGTTAGGGATAGGGTAGGGTTAGGATTTGGGCTAGGGGGTTCTTGAAATTCTAATCTGTAGGGTTAGGGTTAGGGTTAGATTAGGGTTAGGGTACAGTTAGGGTTAGGGTTAGGGGGTTCTTGAAATTCTAACCTTTTTTGTTAAAAGTCTGACTTTTAAACTCAGAATTCTGCCTTTTTCCTCAAAATTCAGAATTGTTTTTTTCTTGAAATTTTGAATTTTTGCAGGCAAAGTTTGATTTTTCTCAGGATAGGGTTAGTGTTAGGGTTTGGTAGGGTTAGGGTTAGGGTTAGATTAGGGTTAGGGTTAGCATAGGGTTAAGGGTTAGGGTTAGAGTAGGGTTAGGGTTAGGGTTAGATTAGGGTTAGGGTTGGGGTTAGCATAGGGTTAAGGGTTAGGGTTAGGGTTAAGGGTTAGGTTTAGGGTTAGAGTAGGGTTAGGGGTTAGGGTTAGATTAGGGTTAGGGGTTAGGGTTAGATTAGGGTTAGGGTTAGGGTTAAGGGCCAGGGTTATGGTTAGGTTAGGGTTAGGGTTAAGGGATAGGGTTAGGGTTGGGTTAGGGTTAGGGTTAGGGTTAGATTAGGGTTAGGGTTAGGGTTAAGGGTTAGGGTAGGGTTAGGTTTTAGGGTTAGGGTTAGGTTTAGAGTAGGGTTAGGGGTTAGGGTTAGGGTTAGGGTTAGCATAGGGTTAGGGGTTAGGGTTAGGGTTAGGGTTAAGGGTTAGGGTTAGATTAGGGTTAGGGGTTAGGGTTAGAGTAGGGTTGGGGTTAGGGTTAAGGGCCAGGGTTACAGTTAGGTTAGGGTTAGGGTTAAGGGATAGGGTTAGGGTTGGGTTAGGGTTAGGGTTAGGGATAGGGTAGGGTTAGGATTTGGGCTAGGGGGTTCTTGAAATTCTAATCTGTAGGGTTAGGGTTAGGGTTAGATTAGGGTTAGGGGTTAGGGTTAGAGTAGGGTTAGGGTTAGGGTTAAGGGCCAGGGTTACAGTTAGGTTAGGGTTAGGGTTAAGGGATAGGGTTAGGGTTTGGTTAGGGTTAGGGATAGGGTAGGGTTAGGATTTGGGCTAGGGGGTTCTTGAAATTCTAATCTGTAGGGTTAGGGTTAGGGTTAGATTACAGTTAGGGTTAGGGTTAGCATAGGGTTAAGGGTTAGGGTTAGAGTAGGGTTAGGGTTAGGGTTAGATTAGGGTTAGGGTTGGGGTTAGCATAGGGTTAAGGGTTAGGGTTAAGGGTTAGGTTTAGGGTTAGAGTAGGGTTAGGGTTAGATTAGGGTTAGGGGTTAGGGGTTAGGGATAGATTAGGGTTAGGGTTAGGGTTAGGGTTGTGCTTAGGGTTAGGGTTAGAGTAGGGTTAGGATTAGGGTTAGATTAGGGTTAGGGTTAGGGTTAGATTAGGTTTAGGGTTAAGGGTTAGGGCAGGGTTAGGGTTAAGGGTTAGGTTTAGGTTTAGAGTAGGGTTAGGGTTAGATTAGGATTAGGGGTTAGGGTTAGGGTTAGGGTTAAAGGTTAGGGTTAGAGTAGGCTTAGATTAGGTTTAGGGTTAGGGTTAGCATAGGGTTAAGGGTTAGGGTTAGAGTAGGGTTAGGATTAGGGTTAGATTAGGGTTAGGGTTAGAGTAGGGTTAGGATTAGGGTTAGATTAGGGTTAGGGTTAGGGTTAGCATAGGGTTAAGGGTTAGGGTTAGGGTTAGGGTTAGATCAGGGTCGGGTTAGGGTTAGCATAGGGTTAAGTGTTAGGGTTAGGGTTAGGGTTAGCATAGGGTTAGGGTTATATTAGGGTTAGGGTTAGGGGTTAGGGTAGGGTTAGGGTTAAGGGTTAGGTTTAAGCTTAGAGTAGGGTTAGGGTTAGGCTTAGGGTTAGGGTTAGGGTTAGAGTACGGTTTGGATTAGGATTAGGGTTATGGTAGGGTTAGGGTTAGATTAGGGTTAGGGTTAGGGTTAGATTAGGGTTAGGGTTAGGGTTAAGGGTTTGGGTAGGGTTAGGGTTAAGGGTTAGGTTTAGGTTTAGAGTAGGATTAGGGGTTAGGGTTAGATTAGGATTAGGGGTTAGGGTTAGATTAGGGTTAGGGGTTAGGGTTAAGGGCCAGGGATACGGTTAGGTTAGGGTTAGGGTTAAGGGATAGGGTTAGGGTTGGGTTAGGGTTAGGGTTAGGGTAGGGTTAGGGTTAGGGTTAGATTAGGGTTAGGGTTAAGGGTTAGGGTAGGGTTAGGTTTTAGGGTTAGGGTTAGGTTTAGAGTAGGGTTAGGGGTTAGGGTTAGGGTTAGGGTTAGCATAGGGTTAGGGGTTAGGGTTAGGGTTAAGGGTTAGGGTTAGAATAGGGTTAGGGGTTAGGGTTAGAGTAGGGTTAGGGTTAGGGTTAAGGGCCAGGGTTACAGTTAGGTTAGGGTTAGGGTTAAGGGATAGGGTTAGGGTTGGGTTAGGGTTAGGGTTAGGGATAGGGTAGGGTTAGGATTTGGGCTAGGGGGTTCTTGAAATTCTAATCTGTAGGGTTAGGGTTAGGGTTAGATTAGGGTTAGGGTACAGTTAGGGTTAGGGTTAGGGGGTTCTTGAAATTCTAACCTTTTTTGTTAAAAGTCTGACTTTTAAACTCAGAATTCTGCCTTTTTCCTCAAAATTCAGAATTGTTTTTTTCTTGAAATGTTGAATTTTTGCAGGCAAAGTTTGATTTTTCTCAGGATAGGGTTAGTGTTAGGGTTTGGTAGGGTTAGGGTTAGGGTTAGATTAGGGTTAGGGTTGGGGTTAGCATAGGGTTAAGGGTTAGGGTTAGGGTTAAGGGTTAGGTTTAGGGTTAGAGTAGGGTTAGGGGTTAGGGTTAGATTAGGGTTAGGGGTTAGGGTTAGATTAGGGTTAGGGTTAGGGTTAAGGGCCAGGGTTATGGTTAGGTTAGGGTTAGGGTTAAGGGATAGGGTTAGGGTTAGGGTTAGCATAGGGTTAGGGGTTAGGGTTAGGGTTAGGGTTAAGGGTTAGGGTTAGATTAGGGTTAGGGGTTAGGGTTAGAGTAGGGTTAGGGTTAGGGTTAAGGGCCAGGGTTACAGTTAGGTTAGGGTTAGGGTTAAGGGATAGGGTTAGGGTTGGGTTAGGGTTAGGGTTAGGGATAGGGTAGGGTTAGGATTTGGGCTAGGGGGTTCTTGAAATTCTAATCTGTAGGGTTAGGGTTAGGGTTAGATTAGGGTTAGGGGTTAGGGTTAGAGTAGGGTTAGGGTTAGGGTTAAGGGCCAGGGTTACAGCTAGGTTAGGGTTAGGGTTAAGGGATAGGGTTAGGGTTGGGTTAGGGTTAGGGATAGGGTAGGGTTAGGATTTGGGCTAGGGGGTTCTTGAAATTCTAATCTGTAGGGTTAGGGTTAGGGTTAGATTAGGGTTAGGGTTAGGGTTAGCATAGGGTTAAGGGTTAGGGTTAGAGTAGGGTTAGGGTTAGGGTTAGATTAGGGTTAGGGTTGGGGTTAGCATAGGGTTAAGGGTTAGGGTTAAGTGTTAGGTTTAGGGTTAGAGTAGGGTTAGGGTTAGATTAGGGTTAGGGGTTAGGGGTTAGGGATAGATTAGGGTTAGGGTTAGGGTTAGGGTTGTGCTTAGGGTTAGGGTTAGAGTAGGGTTAGGATTAGGGTTAGATTAGGGTTAGGGTTAGGGTTAGATTAGGGTTAGGGTTAAGGGTTAGGGTAGGGTTAGGGTTAAGGGTTAGGTTTAGGTTTAGAGTAGGGTTAGGGTTAGATTAGGATTAGGGGTTAGGGTTAGGGTTAGGGTTAAGGGATAGGGTTAGAGTAGGGTTAGATTAGGTTTAGGGTTAGGGTTAGCATAGGGTTAAGGGTTAGGGTTAGAGTAGGGTTAGGATTAGGGTTAGATTAGGGTTAGGGTTAGGGTTAGCATAGGGTTAAGGGTTAGGGTTAGGGTTAGGGTTAGATCAGGGTCGGGTTAGGGTTAGTATAGGGTTAAGTGTTAGGGTTAGGGTTAGGGTTAGCATAGGGTTAGGGTTATATTAGGGTTAGGGTTAGGGGTTAGGGTAGGGTTAGGGTTAAGGGTTAGGTTTAAGCTTAGAGTAGGGTTAGGGTTAGGCTTAGGGTTAGGGTTAGGGTTAGAGTACGGTTTGGATTAGGATTAGGGTTATGGTAGGGTTAGGGTTAGATTAGGGTTAGGGTTAGGGTTAGGTTAGGGTTAGGGTTAGGGTTAAGGGTTAGGGTAGGGTTAGGGTTAAGGGTTAGGTTTAGGTTTAGAGTAGGGTTAGGGGTTAGGGTTAGATTAGGGTTAGGGGTTAGGGTTAAGGGCCAGGGTTACGGTTAGGTTAGGGTTAGGGTTAAGGGATAGGGTTAGGGTTGGGTTAGGGTTAGGGTAGGGTTAGGGTTAGGGTTAGATTAGGGTTAGGGTTAGGGTTAAGGGTTAGGGTAGGGTTAGGTTTTAGGGTTAGGGTTAGGTTTAGAGTAGGGTTAGGGGTTAGGGTTAGGGTTAGGGTTAGGGGTTAGGGTTAGGGTTAAGGGTTAGGGTTAGATTAGGGTTAGGGGTTAGGGTTAGAGTAGGGTTAGGGTTAGGGTTAAGGGCCAGGGTTACAGTTAGGTTAGGGTTAGGGTTAAGGGATAGGGTTAGGGTTGTGTTAGGGTTAGGGTTAGGGATAGGGTAGGGTTAGGATTTGGGCTAGGGGGTTCTTGAAATTCTAATCTGTAGGGTTAGGGTTAGGGTTAGATTAGGGTTAGGGTACAGTTAGGGTTAGGGTTAGGGGGTTCTTGAAATCCTAACCTTTTTTGTCAAAAGTCTGACTTTTAAACTCAGAATTCTGACTTTTTTCCTCAAAATTCAGAATTGTTTTTTTCTTGAAATTTTGAATTTTTGCAGGCAAAGTTTAATTTTTCTCAGGATAGGGTTAGTGTTAGGGTTTGGTAGGGTTAGGGTTTTGGTTAGATTAGGGTTAGGGTTAGGGTTAGCATAGGGTTAAGGGTTAGGGTTAGAGTAGGGTTAGGGTTAGGGTTAGATTAGGGTTAGGGTTGGGGTTAGCATAGGGTTAAGGGTTAGGGTTAGGGTTAAGGGTTAGGTTTAGGGTTAGAGTAGGGTTAGGGTTAGATTAGGGTTAGGGGTTAGGGGTTAGGGATAGGGTAGGGTTAGGGTTAGGGTTAGGGTTGTGCTTAGGGTTAGGGTTAGGGTTAGATTAGGGTTAGGGTTAAGGGTTAGGGTAGGGTTAGGGTTAAGGGTTAGGTTTAGGTTTAGAGTAGGGTTAGGGTTAGATTAGGGTTAGGGGTTAGGGTTAGCATAGGGTTAAGGGTTAGGGTTAGAGTAGGGTTAGATTAGGGTTAGGGTTAGGGTTAGCATAGGGTTAAGGGTTAGGGTTAGAGTAGGGTTAGGGTTAGGGTTAGATTAGGGTTAGGGTTAGGGTTAGCATAGGGTTAAGGGTTAGGGTTAGGGTTAGGGTTAGATCAGGGTAGGGTTAGGGTTAGCATAGGGTTAAGTGTTAGGGTTAGGGTTAGGGTTAGCATAGGGTTAGGGTTATATTAGGGTTAGGGGTTAGGGTAGGGTTAGGGTTAAGGGTTAGGTTTAAGCTTAGAGTAGGGTTAGGGTTAGGGTTAGGCTTAGGGTTAGGGTTAGAGTAGGGTTTGGATTAGGATTAGGGTTATGGTAGGGTTAGGGTTAGGGTTAGATTAGGGTTAGGGTTAGGGTTAAGGGTTAGGGTAGGGTTAGGGTTAAGGGTTAGGTTTAGGTTTAGAGTAGGGTTAGGGGTTAGGGTTAGATTAGGGTTAGGGGTTAGGGTTAGATTAGGGTTAGGGGTAGGGTTAAGGGCCAGGGTTAAGGTTAGGTTAGGGTTAGGGTTAAGGGATAGGGTTAGGGTTGGGTTAGGGTTAGGGTTAGGGTTAGATTAGGGTTAGGGTTAGGGTTAAGGGTTAGGGTAGGGTTAGGTTTTAGGGTTAGGGTTAGGTTTAGAGTAGGGTTAGGGGTTAGGGTTAGGGTTAGGGTTAGCATAGGGTTAGGGGTTAGGGTTAGGGTTAAGGGTTAGGGTTAGATTAGGGTTAGGGGTTAGGGATAGAGTAGGGTTAGGGTTAGGGTTAAGGGCCAGGGTTACAGTTAGTTTAGGGTTAGGGTTAAGGGATAGGGTTAGGGTTGGGTTAGGGTTAGGGTTAGGGATAGGGTAGGGTTAGGATTTGGGCTAGGGGGTTCTTGAAATAGGGTTAGGGTTAGGGTTAGATTAGGGTTAGGGTACAGTTAGGGTTAGGGTTAGGGGGTTCTTGAAATTCTAACCTTTTTTGTTAAAAGTCTGACTTTTAAACTCAGAATTTTGCCTTTTTTCCTCAAAATTCAGACGTTTTTTTTTACTTGAAATTTGGACTTTTTTTCCTTCAAAATTTGACCTTTTGGCCTAAAATTTTGATTTTTTTTTCTTAAAAATATGACTTCCTTTCTTGAAATTCTAACCTTTTTTGTTAAAAGTCTGACTTTTAAACTCAGAATTCTGCCTTTTTTCCTCAAAATTCAGACGTTTTTTTTTTCTTGAAATTTGGACTTTTTTTCCTTCAAAATTTGACCTTTTTGCCTAAAATTTTGATTTTTTTTTCTTAAAAATATGACTTCCTTTCTTGAAATTCTAACCTTTTTTGTTAAAAGTCTGACTTTTAAACTCAGAATTCTGCCTTTTTTCCTCAAAATTCAGACGTTTTTTTTTTCTTGAAATTTGGACTTTTTTTCCTTCAAAATTTGACCTTTTGGCCTAAAATTTTGAATTTTTTTTCCTTAAAAATATGACTTCCTTTCTTGAAATTCTAACCTTTTTTGTTAAAAGTCTGACTTTTAAACTCAGAATTCTGCCTTTTTTCCTCAAAATTCAGACGTTTTTTTTTTTCTTGAAATTTGGACTTTTTTTCCTTCAAAATTTGACCTTTTGGCCTAAAATTCTGATTTTTTTTTCTTAAAAATATGACTTCCTTTCTTGAAATTCTAACCTTTTTTGTTAAAAGTCTGACTTTTAAACTCAGAATTCTGCCTTTTTTCCTCAAAATTCAGACGTTTTTTTTTTCTTGAAATTTGGACTTTTTTTCCTTCAAAATTTGACCTTTTGGCCTAAAATTTTGATTTTTTCTTCTTAAAAATATGACTTCCTTTCTTGAAATTCTAACCTTTTTTGTTAAAAGTCTGACTTTTAAACTCAGAATTCTGCCTTTTTTCCTCAAAATTCAGACGTTTTTTTTTTCTTGAAATTTGGACTTTTTTTCTTCAAATTTTGGATTTTTTTGGAGAAAAATGGGATTTTTTTTTCTTAAAAATATGACTTCCTTTCTTGAAATTCTAACCTTTTTTGTTAAAAGTCTGACTTTTAAACTCAGAATTCTGCCTTTTTTCCTCAAAATTTAGACGTTTTTTTTTTCTTGAAATTTGGACTTTTTTTCCTTCAAAATTTGACCTTTTGGCCTAAAATTTTGATTTTTTTTTTCTTAAAAATATGACTTCCTTTCTTGAAATTCTAACCTTTTTTGTTAAAAGTCTGACTTTTAAACTCAGAATTCTGCCTTTTTTCCTCAAAATTCAGACGTTTTTTTTTTCTTAAAATTTGGACTTTTTTTCTTCAAATTTTGGATTTTTTTGGAGAAAAATGGGATTTTTTTTTCTTAAAAATATGACTTCCTTTCTTGAAATTCTAACCTTTTTTGTTAAAAGTCTGACTTTTAAACTCAGAATTCTGCCTTTTTTCCTCAAAATTCAGACGTTTTTTTTTTCTTGAAATTTGGACTTTTTTTCCTTCAAAATTTGACCTTTTGGCCTAAAATTTTGATTTTTTCTTCTTAAAAATATGACTTCCTTTCTTGAAATTCTAACCTTTTTTGTTAAAAGTCTGACTTTTAAACTCAGAATTCTGCCTTTTTTCCTCAAAATTCAGACGTTTTTTTTTTCTTGAAATTTGGACTTTTTTTCCTTCAAAATTTGACCTTTTGGCCTAAAATTTTGATTTTTTTTTCTTAAAAATATGACTTCCTTTCTTGAAATTCTAACCTTTTTTGTTAAAAGTCTGACTTTTAAACTCAGAATTCTGCCTTTTTTCCTCAAAATTCAGACGTTTTTTTTTTCTTGAAATTTGGACTTTTTTTCCTTCAAAATTTGACCTTTTGGCCTAAAATTTTGATTTTTTTTTTCTTAAAAATATGACTTCCTTTCTTGAAATTCTAACCTTTTTTGTTAAAAGTCTGACTTTTAAACTCAGAATTCTGCCTTTTTTCCTCAAAATTCAGACGTTTTTTTTTTCTTGAAATTTGGACTTTTTTTCCTTCAAAATTTGACCTTTTGGCCTAAAATTTTGATTTTTTTTTCTTAAAAATATGACTTCCTTTCTTGAAATTCTAACCTTTTTTGTTAAAAGTCTGACTTTTAAACTCAGAATTCTGCCTTTTTTCCTCAAAATTCAGACTTTTTTTTTTTCTTGAAATTTGGACTTTTTTTCCTTCAAAATTTGACCTTTTGGCCTAAAATTTTGATTTTTTTTCCTTAAAATATGACTTCCTTTCTTGAAATTCTAACCTTTTTTGTTAAAAGTCTGACTTTTAAACTCAGAATTCTGCCTTTTTTCCTCAAAATTCAGACGTTTTTTTTTTTCTTGAAATTTGGACTTTTTTTCCTTCAAAATTTGACCTTTTGGCCTAAAATTTTGATTTTTTTTTCTTAAAAATATGACTTCCTTTCTTGAAATTCTAACCTTTTTTGTTAAAAGTCTGACTTTTAAACTCAGAATTCTGCCTTTTTTCCTCAAAATTCAGACGTTTTTTTTTTCTTGAAATTTGGACTTTTTTTCTTCAAATTTTGGATTTTTTTGGAGAAAAATGGGATTTTTTTTTCTTAAAAATATGACTTCTTTTCTTGAAATTCTAACCTTTTTTGTTAAAAGTCTGACTTTTAAACTCAGAATTCTGCCTTTTTTCCTCAAAATTCAGACGTTTTTTTTTTCTTGAAATTTGGACTTTTTTTCCTTCAAAATTTGACCTTTTGGCCTAAAATTTTGATTTTTTTTTCTTAAAAATATGACTTCCTTTCTTGAAATTCTAACCTTTTTTGTTAAAAGTCTGACTTTTAAACTCAGAATTCTGCCTTTTTTCCTCAAAATTCAGACGTTTTTTTTTTCTTGAAATTTGGACTTTTTTTCCTTCAAAATTTGACCTTTTGGCCTAAAATTTTGATTTTTTTTCCTTAAAATATGACTTCCTTTCTTGAAATTCTAACCTTTTTTGTTAAAAGTCTGACTTTTAAACTCAGAATTCTGCCTTTTTTCCTCAAAATTCAGACGTTTTTTTTTTCTTGAAATTTGGACTTTTTTTCTTCAAATTTTGGATTTTTTTGGAGAAAAATGGGATTTTTTTTTCTTAAAAATATGACTTCCTTTCTTGAAATTCTAACCTTTTTTGTTAAAAGTCTGACTTTTAAACTCAGAATTCTGCCTTTTTTCCTCAAAATTCAGACGTTTTTTTTTTCTTGAAATTTGGACTTTTTTTCCTTCAAAATTTGACTTTTGGCCTAAAATTTTGATTTTTTTTTCTTAAAAATATGACTTCCTTTCTTGAAATTCTAACCTTTTTTGTTAAAAGTCTGACTTTTAAACTCAGAATTCTGCCTTTTTTCCTCAAAATTCAGACGTTTTTTTTTTTCTTGAAATTTGGACTTTTTTTCCTTCAAAATTTGACCTTTTGGCCTAAAATTTTGATTTTTTTTTCTTAAAAATATGACTTCCTTTCTTGAAATTCTAACCTTTTTTGTTAAAAGTCTGACTTTTAAACTCAGAATTCTGCCTTTTTTCCTCAAAATTCAGACGTTTTTTTTTTTCTTGAAATTTGGACTTTTTTTCCTTCAAAATTTGACCTTTTGGCCTAAAATTTTGATTTTTTTTTCTTAAAAATATGACTTCCTTTCTTGAAATTCTAACCTTTTTTGTTAAAAGTCTGACTTTTAAACTCAGAATTCTGCCTTTTTTCCTCAAAATTCAGACGTTTTTTTTTTCTTGAAATTTGGACTTTTTTTCCTTCAAAATTTGACCTTTTGGCCTAAAATTTTGATTTTTTTTTCTTAAAAATATGACTTCCTTTCTTGAAATTCTAACCTTTTTTGTTAAAAGTCTGACTTTTAAACTCAGAATTCTGCCTTTTTTCCTCAAAATTCAGACGTTTTTTTTTTCTTGAAATTTGGACTTTTTTTCCTTCAAAATTTGGACTTTTTTTCCTTCAAAATTTGACCTTTTGGCCTAAAATTTTGATTTTTTTTTCTTAAAAATATGACTTCCTTTCTTGAAATTCTAACCTTTTTTGTTAAAAGTCTGACTTTTAAACTCAGAATTCTGCCTTTTTTCCTCAAAATTCACACGTTTTTTTTTTCTTGAAATTTGGACTTTTTTTCCTTCAAAATTTGACCTTTTGGCCTAAAATTTTGATTTTTTTTTCTTAAAAATATGACATCCTTTCTTGAAATTCTAACCTTTTTTGTTAAAAGTCTGACTTTTAAACTCAGAATTCTGCCTTTTTTCCTCAAAATTCAGACGTTTTTTTTTTCTTGAAATTTGGACTTTTTTTCCTTCAAAATTTGACCTTTTGGCCTAAAATTTTGATTTTTTTTTCTTAAAAATATGACTTCCTTTCTTGAAATTCTAACCTTTTTTGTTAAAAGTCTGACTTTTAAACTCAGAATTCTGCCTTTTTTCCTCAAAATTCACACGTTTTTTTTTTCTTGAAATTTGGACTTTTTTTCCTTCAAAATTTGACCTTTTGGCCTAAAATTTTGATTTTTTTTTCTTAAAAATATGACATCCTTTCTTGAAATTCTAACCTTTTTTGTTAAAAGTCTGACTTTTAAACTCAGAATTCTGCCTTTTTTCCTCAAAATTCAGACGTTTTTTTTTTCTTGAAATTTGGACTTTTTTTCCTTCAAAATTTGACCTTTTGGCCTAAAATTTTGATTTTTTTTTCTTAAAAATATGACTTCCTTTCTTGAAATTCTAACCTTTTTTGTTAAAAGTCTGACTTTTAAACTCAGAATTCTGCCTTTTTTCCTCAAAATTCAGACGTTTTTTTTTTCTTGAAATTTGGACTTTTTTTCCTTCAAAATTTGGACTTTTTTTCCTTCAAAATTTGACCTTTTGGCCTAAAATTTTGATTTTTTTTTCTTAAAAATATGACTTCCTTTCTTGAAATTCTAACCTTTTTTGTTAAAAGTCTGACTTTTAAACTCAGAATTCTGCCTTTTTTCCTCAAAATTCAGACGTTTTTTTTTTCTTGAAATTTGGACTTTTTTTCCTTCAAAATTTGACCTTTTGGCCTAAAATTTTGATTTTTTTTTCTTAAAAATATGACTTCCTTTCTTGAAATTCTAACCTTTTTTGTTAAAAGTCTGACTTTTAAACTCAGAATTCTGCCTTTTTTCCTCAAAATTCAGACGTTTTTTTTTTCTTGAAATTTGGACTTTTTTTCCTTCAAAATTTGACCTTTTGGCCTAAAATTTTGATTTTTTTTTCTTAAAAATATGACTTCCTTTCTTGAAATTCTAACCTTTTTTGTTAAAAGTCTGACTTTTAAACTCAGAATTCTGCCTTTTTTCCTCAAAATTCAGACGTTTTTTTTTTTCTTGAAATTTGGACTTTTTTTCCTTCAAAATTTGACCTTTTGGCCTAAAATTTTGATTTTTTTTTCTTAAAAATATGACTTCCTTTCTTGAAATTCTAACCTTTTTTGTTAAAAGTCTGACTTTTAAACTCAGAATTCTGCCTTTTTTCCTCAAAATTCAGACGTTTTTTTTTTCTTGAAATTTGGACTTTTTTTCCTTCAAAATTTGACCTTTTGGTCTAAAATTTTGATTTTTTTTTCTTAAAAATATGACTTCCTTTCTTGAAATTCTAACCTTTTTTGTTAAAAGTCTGACTTTTAAACTCAGAATTCTGCCTTTTTTCCTCAAAATTCAGACGTTTTTTTTCTTGAAATTTGGACTTTTTTTCCTTCAAAATTTGACCTTTTGGCCTAAAATTTTGATTTTTTTTTCTTAAAAATATGACTTCCTTTCTTGAAATTCTAACCTTTTTTGTTAAAAGTCTGACTTTTAAACTCAGAATTCTGCCTTTTTTCCTCAAAATTCACACGTTTTTTTTTTCTTGAAATTTGGACTTTTTTTCCTTCAAAATTTGACCTTTTGGCCTAAAATTTTGATTTTTTTTTCTTAAAAATATGACTTCCTTTCTTGAAATTCTAACCTTTTTTGTTAAAAGTCTGACTTTTAAACTCAGAATTCTGCCTTTTTTCCTCAAAATTCAGACGTTTTTTTTTTCTTGAAATTTGGACTTTTTTTCCTTCAAAATTTGACCTTTTGGCCTAAAATTTTGATTTTTTTTTCTTAAAAATATGACTTCCTTTCTTGAAATTCTAACCTTTTTTGTTAAAAGTCTGACTTTTAAACTCAGAATTCTGCCTTTTTTCCTCAAAATTCAGACGTTTTTTTTTTCTTGAAATTTGGACT
Source organism: Sciaenops ocellatus (assembly GCA_033000465.1). NCBI lineage: Eukaryota > Metazoa > Chordata > Actinopteri > Sciaenidae > Sciaenops > Sciaenops ocellatus. Next base: position 530,797 of record CP136873.1, on the reverse strand, counting down.
TTTTTTCCTTCAAAATTTGACCTTTTGGCCTAAAATTTTGATTTTTTTTTCTTAAAAATATGACTTCCTTTCTTGAAATTCTAACCTTTTTTGTTAAAAGTCTGACTTTTAAACTCAGAATTCTGCCTTTTTTCCTCAAAATTCAGACGTTTTTTTTTTCTTGAAATTTGGACTTTTTTTCCTTCAAAATTTGACCTTTTGGCCTAAAATTTTGATTTTTTTTTCTTAAAAATATGACTTCCTTTCTTGAAATTCTAACCTTTTTTGTTAAAAGTCTGACTTTTAAACTCAGAATTCTGCCTTTTTTCCTCAAAATTCAGACGTTTTTTTTTTCTTGAAATTTGGACTTTTTTTCCTTCAAAATTTGACCTTTTGGCCTAAAATTTTGATTTTTTTTTCTTAAAAATATGACTTCCTTTCTTGAAATTCTAACCTTTTTTGTTAAAAGTCTGACTTTTAAACTCAGAATTCTGCCTTTTTTCCTCAAAATTCACACGTTTTTTTTTTCTTGAAATTTGGACTTTTTTTCCTTCAAAATTTGACCTTTTGGCCTAAAATTTTGATTTTTTTTTCTTAAAAATATGACTTCCTTTCTTGAAATTCTAACCTTTTTTGTTAAAAGTCTGACTTTTAAACACAGAATTCTGCCTTTTTTCCTCAAAATTCAGACGTTTTTTTTTTCTTGAAATTTGGACTTTTTTTCCTTCAAAATTTGACCTTTTGGCCTAAAATTTTGATTTTTTTTTCTTAAAAATATGACTTCCTTTCTTGAAATTCTAACCTTTTTTGTTAAAAGTCTGACTTTTAAACTCAGAATTCTGCCTTTTTTCCTCAAAATTCAGACGTTTTTTTTTTCTTGAAATTTGGACTTTTTTTCCTTCAAAATTTGACCTTTTGGCCTAAAATTTTGATTTTTTTTTTCTTAAAAATATGACTTCCTTTCTTGAAATTCTAACCTTTTTTGTTAAAAGTCTGACTTTTAAACACAGAATTCTGCCTTTTTTCCTCAAAATTCAGACGTTTTTTTTTTCTTGAAATTTGGACTTTTTTTCCTTCAAAATTTGACCTTTTGGCCTAAAATTTTGATTTTTTTTTCTTAAAAATATGACTTCCTTTCTTGAAATTCTAACCTTTTTTGTTAAAAGTCTGACTTTTAAACTCAGAATTCTGCCTTTTTTCCTCAAAATTCAGACGTTTTTTTTTTCTTGAAATTTGGACTTTTTTTCTTCAAATTTTGGATTTTTTTGGAGAAAAATGGGATTTTTTTTTCTTAAAAATATGACTTCTTTTCTTGAAATTCTAACCTTTTTTGTTAAAAGTCTGACTTTTAAACTCAGAATTCTGCCTTTTTTCCTCAAAATTCAGACGTTTTTTTTTTCTTGAAATTTGGACTTTTTTTCCTTCAAAATTTGACCTTTTGGCCTAAAATTTTGATTTTTTTTTCTTAAAAATATGACTTCCTTTCTTGAAATTCTAACCTTTTTTGTTAAAAGTCTGACTTTTAAACTCAGAATTCTGCCTTTTTTCCTCAAAATTCAGACGTTTTTTTTTTCTTGAAATTTGGACTTTTTTTCCTTCAAAATTTGACCTTTTGGCCTAAAATTTTGATTTTTTTTCCTTAAAATATGACTTCCTTTCTTGAAATTCTAACCTTTTTTGTTAAAAGTCTGACTTTTAAACTCAGAATTCTGCCTTTTTTCCTCAAAATTCAGACGTTTTTTTTTTCTTGAAATTTGGACTTTTTTTCTTCAAATTTTGGATTTTTTTGGAGAAAAATGGGATTTTTTTTTCTTAAAAATATGACTTCCTTTCTTGAAATTCTAACCTTTTTTGTTAAAAGTCTGACTTTTAAACTCAGAATTCTGCCTTTTTTCCTCAAAATTCAGACGTTTTTTTTTTCTTGAAATTTGGACTTTTTTTCCTTCAAAATTTGACTTTTGGCCTAAAATTTTGATTTTTTTTTCTTAAAAATATGACTTCCTTTCTTGAAATTCTAACCTTTTTTGTTAAAAGTCTGACTTTTAAACTCAGAATTCTGCCTTTTTTCCTCAAAATTCAGACGTTTTTTTTTTTCTTGAAATTTGGACTTTTTTTCCTTCAAAATTTGACCTTTTGGCCTAAAATTTTGATTTTTTTTTCTTAAAAATATGACTTCCTTTCTTGAAATTCTAACCTTTTTTGTTAAAAGTCTGACTTTTAAACTCAGAATTCTGCCTTTTTTCCTCAAAATTCAGACGTTTTTTTTTTTCTTGAAATTTGGACTTTTTTTCCTTCAAAATTTGACCTTTTGGCCTAAAATTTTGATTTTTTTTTCTTAAAAATATGACTTCCTTTCTTGAAATTCTAACCTTTTTTGTTAAAAGTCTGACTTTTAAACTCAGAATTCTGCCTTTTTTCCTCAAAATTCAGACGTTTTTTTTTTCTTGAAATTTGGACTTTTTTTCCTTCAAAATTTGACCTTTTGGCCTAAAATTTTGATTTTTTTTTCTTAAAAATATGACTTCCTTTCTTGAAATTCTAACCTTTTTTGTTAAAAGTCTGACTTTTAAACTCAGAATTCTGCCTTTTTTCCTCAAAATTCAGACGTTTTTTTTTTCTTGAAATTTGGACTTTTTTTCCTTCAAAATTTGGACTTTTTTTCCTTCAAAATTTGACCTTTTGGCCTAAAATTTTGATTTTTTTTTCTTAAAAATATGACTTCCTTTCTTGAAATTCTAACCTTTTTTGTTAAAAGTCTGACTTTTAAACTCAGAATTCTGCCTTTTTTCCTCAAAATTCACACGTTTTTTTTTTCTTGAAATTTGGACTTTTTTTCCTTCAAAATTTGACCTTTTGGCCTAAAATTTTGATTTTTTTTTCTTAAAAATATGACATCCTTTCTTGAAATTCTAACCTTTTTTGTTAAAAGTCTGACTTTTAAACTCAGAATTCTGCCTTTTTTCCTCAAAATTCAGACGTTTTTTTTTTCTTGAAATTTGGACTTTTTTTCCTTCAAAATTTGACCTTTTGGCCTAAAATTTTGATTTTTTTTTCTTAAAAATATGACTTCCTTTCTTGAAATTCTAACCTTTTTTGTTAAAAGTCTGACTTTTAAACTCAGAATTCTGCCTTTTTTCCTCAAAATTCACACGTTTTTTTTTTCTTGAAATTTGGACTTTTTTTCCTTCAAAATTTGACCTTTTGGCCTAAAATTTTGATTTTTTTTTCTTAAAAATATGACATCCTTTCTTGAAATTCTAACCTTTTTTGTTAAAAGTCTGACTTTTAAACTCAGAATTCTGCCTTTTTTCCTCAAAATTCAGACGTTTTTTTTTTCTTGAAATTTGGACTTTTTTTCCTTCAAAATTTGACCTTTTGGCCTAAAATTTTGATTTTTTTTTCTTAAAAATATGACTTCCTTTCTTGAAATTCTAACCTTTTTTGTTAAAAGTCTGACTTTTAAACTCAGAATTCTGCCTTTTTTCCTCAAAATTCAGACGTTTTTTTTTTCTTGAAATTTGGACTTTTTTTCCTTCAAAATTTGGACTTTTTTTCCTTCAAAATTTGACCTTTTGGCCTAAAATTTTGATTTTTTTTTCTTAAAAATATGACTTCCTTTCTTGAAATTCTAACCTTTTTTGTTAAAAGTCTGACTTTTAAACTCAGAATTCTGCCTTTTTTCCTCAAAATTCAGACGTTTTTTTTTTCTTGAAATTTGGACTTTTTTTCCTTCAAAATTTGACCTTTTGGCCTAAAATTTTGATTTTTTTTTCTTAAAAATATGACTTCCTTTCTTGAAATTCTAACCTTTTTTGTTAAAAGTCTGACTTTTAAACTCAGAATTCTGCCTTTTTTCCTCAAAATTCAGACGTTTTTTTTTTCTTGAAATTTGGACTTTTTTTCCTTCAAAATTTGACCTTTTGGCCTAAAATTTTGATTTTTTTTTCTTAAAAATATGACTTCCTTTCTTGAAATTCTAACCTTTTTTGTTAAAAGTCTGACTTTTAAACTCAGAATTCTGCCTTTTTTCCTCAAAATTCAGACGTTTTTTTTTTTCTTGAAATTTGGACTTTTTTTCCTTCAAAATTTGACCTTTTGGCCTAAAATTTTGATTTTTTTTTCTTAAAAATATGACTTCCTTTCTTGAAATTCTAACCTTTTTTGTTAAAAGTCTGACTTTTAAACTCAGAATTCTGCCTTTTTTCCTCAAAATTCAGACGTTTTTTTTTTCTTGAAATTTGGACTTTTTTTCCTTCAAAATTTGACCTTTTGGTCTAAAATTTTGATTTTTTTTTCTTAAAAATATGACTTCCTTTCTTGAAATTCTAACCTTTTTTGTTAAAAGTCTGACTTTTAAACTCAGAATTCTGCCTTTTTTCCTCAAAATTCAGACGTTTTTTTTCTTGAAATTTGGACTTTTTTTCCTTCAAAATTTGACCTTTTGGCCTAAAATTTTGATTTTTTTTTCTTAAAAATATGACTTCCTTTCTTGAAATTCTAACCTTTTTTGTTAAAAGTCTGACTTTTAAACTCAGAATTCTGCCTTTTTTCCTCAAAATTCACACGTTTTTTTTTTCTTGAAATTTGGACTTTTTTTCCTTCAAAATTTGACCTTTTGGCCTAAAATTTTGATTTTTTTTTCTTAAAAATATGACTTCCTTTCTTGAAATTCTAACCTTTTTTGTTAAAAGTCTGACTTTTAAACTCAGAATTCTGCCTTTTTTCCTCAAAATTCAGACGTTTTTTTTTTCTTGAAATTTGGACTTTTTTTCCTTCAAAATTTGACCTTTTGGCCTAAAATTTTGATTTTTTTTTCTTAAAAATATGACTTCCTTTCTTGAAATTCTAACCTTTTTTGTTAAAAGTCTGACTTTTAAACTCAGAATTCTGCCTTTTTTCCTCAAAATTCAGACGTTTTTTTTTTCTTGAAATTTGGACTTTTTTTCCTTCAAAATTTGACCTTTTGGCCTAAAATTTTGATTTTTTTTTCTTAAAAATATGACTTCCTTTCTTGAAATTCTAACCTTTTTTGTTAAAAGTCTGACTTTTAAACTCAGAATTCTGCCTTTTTTCCTCAAAATTCAGACGTTTTTTTTTTCTTGAAATTTGGACTTTTTTTCCTTCAAAATTTGACCTTTTGGCCTAAAATTTTGATTTTTTTTTCTTAAAAATATGACTTCCTTTCTTGAAATTCTAACCTTTTTTGTTAAAAGTCTGACTTTTAAACTCAGAATTCTGCCTTTTTTCCTCAAAATTCAGACGTTTTTTTTTTCTTGAAATTTGGACTTTTTTTCCTTCAAAATTTGACCTTTTGGCCTAAAATTTTGATTTTTTTTTCTTAAAAATATGACTTCCTTTCTTGAAATTCTAACCTTTTTTGTTAAAAGTCTGACTTTTAAACTCAGAATTCTGCCTTTTTTCCTCAAAATTCACACGTTTTTTTTTTCTTGAAATTTGGACTTTTTTTCCTTCAAAATTTGACCTTTTGGCCTAAAATTTTGATTTTTTTTTCTTAAAAATATGACTTCCTTTCTTGAAATTCTAACCTTTTTTGTTAAAAGTCTGACTTTTAAACACAGAATTCTGCCTTTTTTCCTCAAAATTCAGACGTTTTTTTTTTCTTGAAATTTGGACTTTTTTTCCTTCAAAATTTGACCTTTTGGCCTAAAATTTTGATTTTTTTTTCTTAAAAATATGACTTCCTTTCTTGAAATTCTAACCTTTTTTGTTAAAAGTCTGACTTTTAAACTCAGAATTCTGCCTTTTTTCCTCAAAATTCAGACGTTTTTTTTTTCTTGAAATTTGGACTTTTTTTCCTTCAAAATTTGACCTTTTGGCCTAAAATTTTGATTTTTTTTTTCTTAAAAATATGACTTCCTTTCTTGAAATTCTAACCTTTTTTGTTAAAAGTCTGACTTTTAAACTCAGAATTCTGCCTTTTTTCCTCAAAATTCAGACGTTTTTTTTTTCTTGAAATTTGGACTTTTTTTCCTTCAAAATTTGACCTTTTGGCCTAAAATTTTGATTTTTTTTTCTTAAAAATATGACTTCCTTTCTTGAAATTCTAACCTTTTTTGTTAAAAGTCTGACTTTTAAACTCAGAATTCTGCCTTTTTTCCTCAAAATTCAGACGTTTTTTTTTTCTTGAAATTTGGACTTTTTTTCCTTCAAAATTTGACCTTTTGGCCTAAAATTTTGATTTTTTTTTCTTAAAAATATGACTTCCTTTCTTGAAATTCTAACCTTTTTTGTTAAAAGTCTGACTTTTAAACTCAGAATTCTGCCTTTTTTCCTCAAAATTCAGACGTTTTTTTTTTCTTGAAATTTGGACTTTTTTTCCTTCAAAATTTGACCTTTTGGCCTAAAATTTTGATTTTTTTTTTTCTTAAAAATATGACTTCCTTTCTTGAAATTCTAACCTTTTTTGTTAAAAGTCTGACTTTTAAACTCAGAATTCTGCCTTTTTTCCTCAAAATTCAGACGTTTTTTTTCTTGAAATTTGGACTTTTTTTCCTTCAAAATTTGACTTTTGGCCTAAAATTTTGATTTTTTTTTCTTAAAAATATGACTTCCTTTCTTGAAATTCTAACCTTTTTTGTTAAAAGTCTGACTTTTAAACTCAGAATTCTGCCTTTTTTCCTCAAAATTCAGACGTTTTTTTTTTCTTGAAATTTGGACTTTTTTTCCTTCAAAATTTGGACTTTTTTTCCTTCAAAATTTGACCTTTTGGCCTAAAATTTTGATTTTTTTTTCTTAAAAATATGACTTCCTTTCTTGAAATTCTAACCTTTTTTGTTAAAAGTCTGACTTTTAAACTCAGAATTCTGCCTTTTTTCCTCAAAATTCACACGTTTTTTTTTTCTTGAAATTTGGACTTTTTTTCCTTCAAAATTTGACCTTTTGGCCTAAAATTTTGATTTTTTTTTCTTAAAAATATGACTTCCTTTCTTGAAATTCTAACCTTTTTTGTTAAAAGTCTGACTTTTAAACTCAGAATTCTGCCTTTTTTCCTCAAAATTCAGACGTTTTTTTTTTCTTGAAATTTGGACTTTTTTTCCTTCAAAATTTGACCTTTTGGCCTAAAATTTTGATTTTTTTTTCTTAAAAATATGACTTCCTTTCTTGAAATTCTAACCTTTTTTGTTAAAAGTCTGACTTTTAAACTCAGAATTCTGCCTTTTTTCCTCAAAATTCACACGTTTTTTTTTTCTTGAAATTTGGACTTTTTTTCCTTCAAAATTTGACCTTTTGGTCTAAAATTTTGATTTTTTTTTCTTAAAAATATGACTTCCTTTCTTGAAATTCTAACCTTTTTTGTTAAAAGTCTGACTTTTAAACTCAGAATTCTGCCTTTTTTCCTCAAAATTCAGACGTTTTTTTTCTTGAAATTTGGACTTTTTTTCCTTCAAAATTTGACCTTTTGGCCTAAAATTTTGATTTTTTTTTCTTAAAAATATGACTTCCTTTCTTGAAATTCTAACCTTTTTTGTTAAAAGTCTGACTTTTAAACTCAGAATTCTGCCTTTTTTCCTCAAAATTCAGACGTTTTTTTTTTCTTGAAATTTGGACTTTTTTTCCTTCAAAATTTGACCTTTTGGCCTAAAATTTTGATTTTTTTTTCTTAAAAATATGACTTCCTTTCTTGAAATTCTAACCTTTTTTGTTAAAAGTCTGACTTTTAAACTCAGAATTCTGCCTTTTTTCCTCAAAATTCAGACGTTTTTTTTTTCTTGAAAATTGGACACTTTTTCCTTCAAAATTTGACCTTTTGGTCTAAAATTTTGATTTTTTTTCTTAAAAATATGACTTCCTTTCTTGAAATTCTAACCTTTTTTGTTAAAAGTCTGACTTTTAAACTCAGAATTCTGCCTTTTTTCCTCAAAATTCAGACGTTTTTTTTTTCTTGAAATTTGGACTTTTTTTCCTTCAAAATTTGACCTTTTGGCCTAAAATTTTGATTTTTTTTTCTTAAAAATATGACTTCCTTTCTTGAAATTCTAACCTTTTTTGTTAAAAGTCTGACTTTTAAACTCAGAATTCTGCCTTTTTTCCTCAAAATTCAGACGTTTTTTTTTTCTTGAAATTTGGACTTTTTTTCCTTCAAAATTTGACCTTTTGGCCTAAAATTTTGATTTTTTTTCTTAAAAATATGACTTCCTTTCTTGAAATTCTAACCTTTTTTGTTAAAAGTCTGACTTTTAAACTCAGAATTCTGCCTTTTTTCCTCAAAATTCAGACGTTTTTTTTTTCTTGAAATTTGGACTTTTTTTCCTTCAAAATTTGACCTTTTGGCCTAAAATTTTGATTTTTTTTTCTTAAAAATATGACTTCCTTTCTTGAAATTCTAACCTTTTTTGTTAAAAGTCTGACTTTTAAACTCAGAATTCTGCCTTTTTTCCTCAAAATTCAGACGTTTTTTTTTTCTTGAAATTTGGACTTTTTTTCCTTCAAAATTTGACCTTTTGGCCTAAAATTTTGATTTTTTTTTCTTAAAAATATGACTTCCTTTCTTGAAATTCTAACCTTTTTTGTTAAAAGTCTGACTTTTAAACTCAGAATTCTGCCTTTTTTCCTCAAAATTCAGACGTTTTTTTTTTCTTGAAATTTGGACTTTTTTTCCTTCAAAATTTGACCTTTTGGCCTAAAATTTTGATTTTTTTTTTTCTTAAAAATATGACTTCCTTTCTTGAAATTCTAACCTTTTTTGTTAAAAGTCTGACTTTTAAACTCAGAATTCTGCCTTTTTTCCTCAAAATTCAGACGTTTTTTTTCTTGAAATTTGGACTTTTTTTTCTTGAAATTTGGACTTTTTTTCCTTCAAAATTTGACTTTTGGCCTAAAATTTTGATTTTTTTTTCTTAAAAATATGACTTCCTTTCTTGAAATTCTAACCTTTTTTGTTAAAAGTCTGACTTTTAAACTCAGAATTCTGCCTTTTTTCCTCAAAATTCAGACGTTTTTTTTTTCTTGAAATTTGGACTTTTTTTCCTTCAAAATTTGGACTTTTTTTCCTTCAAAATTTGACCTTTTGGCCTAAAATTTTGATTTTTTTTTCTTAAAAATATGACTTCCTTTCTTGAAATTCTAACCTTTTTTGTTAAAAGTCTGACTTTTAAACTCAGAATTCTGCCTTTTTTCCTCAAAATTCAGACGTTTTTTTTTTCTTGAAATTTGGACTTTTTTTCCTTCAAAATTTGACCTTTTGGCCTAAAATTTTGATTTTTTTTTCTTAAAAATATGACTTCCTTTCTTGAAATTCTAACCTTTTTTGTTAAAAGTCTGACTTTTAAACTCAGAATTCTGCCTTTTTTCCTCAAAATTCAGACGTTTTTTTTTTCTTGAAATTTGGACTTTTTTTCCTTCAAAATTTGACCTTTTGGCCTAAAATTTTGATTTTTTTTTCTTAAAAATATGACTTCCTTTCTTGAAATTCTAACCTTTTTTGTTAAAAGTCTGACTTTTAAACTCAGAATTCTGCCTTTTTTCCTCAAAATTCACACGTTTTTTTTTTCTTGAAATTTGGACTTTTTTTCCTTCAAAATTTGACCTTTTGGCCTAAAATTTTGATTTTTTTTTCTTAAAAATATGACTTCCTTTCTTGAAATTCTAACCTTTTTTGTTAAAAGTCTGACTTTTAAACTCAGAATTCTGCCTTTTTTCCTCAAAATTCAGACGTTTTTTTTTTCTTGAAATTTGGACTTTTTTTCCTTCAAAATTTGACCTTTTGGCCTAAAATTTTGATTTTTTTTTCTTAAAAATATGACTTCCTTTCTTGAAATTCTAACCTTTTTTGTTAAAAGTCTGACTTTTAAACTCAGAATTCTGCCTTTTTTCCTCAAAATTCACACGTTTTTTTTTTCTTGAAATTTGGACTTTTTTTCCTTCAAAATTTGACCTTTTGGTCTAAAATTTTGATTTTTTTTTCTTAAAAATATGACTTCCTTTCTTGAAATTCTAACCTTTTTTGTTAAAAGTCTGACTTTTAAACTCAGAATTCTGCCTTTTTTCCTCAAAATTCAGACGTTTTTTTTCTTGAAATTTGGACTTTTTTTTCTTGAAATTTGGACTTTTTTTCCTTCAAAATTTGACTTTTGGCCTAAAATTTTGATTTTTTTTTCTTAAAAATATGACTTCCTTTCTTGAAATTCTAACCTTTTTTGTTAAAAGTCTGACTTTTAAACTCAGAATTCTGCCTTTTTTCCTCAAAATTCAGACGTTTTTTTTTTCTTGAAATTTGGACTTTTTTTCCTTCAAAATTTGGACTTTTTTTCCTTCAAAATTTGACCTTTTGGCCTAAAATTTTGATTTTTTTTTCTTAAAAATATGACTTCCTTTCTTGAAATTCTAACCTTTTTTGTTAAAAGTCTGACTTTTAAACTCAGAATTCTGCCTTTTTTCCTCAAAATTCAGACGTTTTTTTTTTCTTGAAATTTGGACTTTTTTTCCTTCAAAATTTGACCTTTTGGCCTAAAATTTTGATTTTTTTTTCTTAAAAATATGACTTCCTTTCTTGAAATTCTAACCTTTTTTGTTAAAAGTCTGACTTTTAAACTCAGAATTCTGCCTTTTTTCCTCAAAATTCAGACGTTTTTTTTTTCTTGAAATTTGGACTTTTTTTCCTTCAAAATTTGACCTTTTGGCCTAAAATTTTGATTTTTTTTTCTTAAAAATATGACTTCCTTTCTTGAAATTCTAACCTTTTTTGTTAAAAGTCTGACTTTTAAACTCAGAATTCTGCCTTTTTTCCTCAAAATTCACACGTTTTTTTTTTCTTGAAATTTGGACTTTTTTTCCTTCAAAATTTGACCTTTTGGCCTAAAATTTTGATTTTTTTTTCTTAAAAATATGACTTCCTTTCTTGAAATTCTAACCTTTTTTGTTAAAAGTCTGACTTTTAAACTCAGAATTCTGCCTTTTTTCCTCAAAATTCAGACGTTTTTTTTTTCTTGAAATTTGGACTTTTTTTCCTTCAAAATTTGACCTTTTGGCCTAAAATTTTGATTTTTTTTTCTTAAAAATATGACTTCCTTTCTTGAAATTCTAACCTTTTTTGTTAAAAGTCTGACTTTTAAACTCAGAATTCTGCCTTTTTTCCTCAAAATTCACACGTTTTTTTTTTCTTGAAATTTGGACTTTTTTTCCTTCAAAATTTGACCTTTTGGTCTAAAATTTTGATTTTTTTTTCTTAAAAATATGACTTCCTTTCTTGAAATTCTAACCTTTTTTGTTAAAAGTCTGACTTTTAAACTCAGAATTCTGCCTTTTTTCCTCAAAATTCAGACGTTTTTTTTCTTGAAATTTGGACTTTTTTTCCTTCAAAATTTGACCTTTTGGCCTAAAATTTTGATTTTTTTTTCTTAAAAATATGACTTCCTTTCTTGAAATTCTAACCTTTTTTGTTAAAAGTCTGACTTTTAAACTCAGAATTCTGCCTTTTTTCCTCAAAATTCAGACGTTTTTTTTTTCTTGAAATTTGGACTTTTTTTCCTTCAAAATTTGACCTTTTGGCCTAAAATTTTGATTTTTTTTTCTTAAAAATATGACTTCCTTTCTTGAAATTCTAACCTTTTTTGTTAAAAGTCTGACTTTTAAACTCAGAATTCTGCCTTTTTTCCTCAAAATTCAGACGTTTTTTTTTTCTTGAAAATTGGACACTTTTTCCTTCAAAATTTGACCTTTTGGTCTAAAATTTTGATTTTTTTTCTTAAAAATATGACTTCCTTTCTTGAAATTCTAACCTTTTTTGTTAAAAGTCTGACTTTTAAACTCAGAATTCTGCCTTTTTTCCTCAAAATTCAGACGTTTTTTTTTTCTTGAAATTTGGACTTTTTTTCCTTCAAAATTTGACCTTTTGGCCTAAAATTTTGATTTTTTTTTCTTAAAAATATGACTTCCTTTCTTGAAATTCTAACCTTTTTTGTTAAAAGTCTGACTTTTAAACTCAGAATTCTGCCTTTTTTCCTCAAAATTCAGACGTTTTTTTTTTCTTGAAATTTGGACTTTTTTTCCTTCAAAATTTGACCTTTTGGCCTAAAATTTTGATTTTTTTTTCTTAAAAATATGACTTCCTTTCTTGAAATTCTAACCTTTTTTGTTAAAAGTCTGACTTTTAAACTCAGAATTCTGCCTTTTTTCCTCAAAATTCAGACGTTTTTTTTTTCTTGAAATTTGGACTTTTTTTCCTTCAAAATTTGACCTTTTGGTCTAAAATTTTGATTTTTTTTTCTTAAAAATATGACTTCCTTTCTTGAAATTCTAACCTTTTTTGTTAAAAGTCTGACTTTTAAACTCAGAATTCTGCCTTTTTTCCTCAAAATTCAGACGTTTTTTTTTTCTTGAAATTTGGACTTTTTTTCCTTCAAAATTTGACCTTTTGGCCTAAAATTTTGATTTTTTTTTTTCTTAAAAATATGACTTCCTTTCTTGAAATTCTAACCTTTTTTGTTAAAAGTCTGACTTTTAAACTCAGAATTCTGCCTTTTTTCCTCAAAATTCAGACGTTTTTTTTCTTGAAATTTGGACTTTTTTTCCTTCAAAATTTGACTTTTGGCCTAAAATTTTGATTTTTTTTTCTTAAAAATATGACTTCCTTTCTTGAAATTCTAACCTTTTTTGTTAAAAGTCTGACTTTTAAACTCAGAATTCTGCCTTTTTTCCTCAAAATTCAGACGTTTTTTTTTTCTTGAAATTTGGACTTTTTTTCCTTCAAAATTTGGACTTTTTTTCCTTCAAAATTTGACCTTTTGGCCTAAAATTTTGATTTTTTTTTCTTAAAAATATGACTTCCTTTCTTGAAATTCTAACCTTTTTTGTTAAAAGTCTGACTTTTAAACTCAGAATTCTGCCTTTTTTCCTCAAAATTCACACGTTTTTTTTTTCTTGAAATTTGGACTTTTTTTCCTTCAAAATTTGACCTTTTGGCCTAAAATTTTGATTTTTTTTTCTTAAAAATATGACTTCCTTTCTTGAAATTCTAACCTTTTTTGTTAAAAGTCTGACTTTTAAACTCAGAATTCTGCCTTTTTTCCTCAAAATTCAGACGTTTTTTTTTTCTTGAAATTTGGACTTTTTTTCCTTCAAAATTTGACCTTTTGGCCTAAAATTTTGATTTTTTTTTCTTAAAAATATGACTTCCTTTCTTGAAATTCTAACCTTTTTTGTTAAAAGTCTGACTTTTAAACTCAGAATTCTGCCTTTTTTCCTCAAAATTCAGACGTTTTTTTTTTCTTGAAATTTGGACTTTTTTTCCTTCAAAATTTGACCTTTTGGCCTAAAATTTTGATTTTTTTTTCTTAAAAATATGACTTCCTTTCTTGAAATTCTAACCTTTTTTGTTAAAAGTCTGACTTTTAAACTCAGAATTCTGCCTTTTTTCCTCAAAATTCAGACGTTTTTTTTTTTCTTGAAAATTGGACACTTTTTCCTTCAAAATTTGACCTTTTGGTCTAAAATTTTGATTTTTTTTCTTAAAAATATGACTTCCTTTCTTGAAATTCTAACCTTTTTTGTTAAAAGTCTGACTTTTAAACTCAGAATTCTGCCTTTTTTCCTCAAAATTCAGACGTTTTTTTTTTCTTGAAATTTGGACTTTTTTTCCTTCAAAATTTGACCTTTTGGTCTAAAATTTTGATTTTTTTTTCTTAAAAATATGACTTCCTTTCTTGAAATTCTAACCTTTTTTGTTAAAAGTCTGACTTTTAAACTCAGAATTCTGCCTTTTTTCCTCAAAATTCAGACGTTTTTTTTTTCTTGAAATTTGGACTTTTTTTCCTTCAAAATTTGACCTTTTGGCCTAAAATTTTGATTTTTTTTTTCTTAAAAATATGACTTCCTTTCTTGAAATTCTAACCTTTTTTGTTAAAAGTCTGACTTTTAAACTCAGAATTCTGCCTTTTTTCCTCAAAATTCAGACGTTTTTTTTTTCTTGAAATTTGGACTTTTTTTCCTTCAAAATTTGACTTTTGGCCTAAAATTTTGATTTTTTTTTCTTAAAAATATGACTTCCTTTCTTGAAATTCTAACCTTTTTTGTTAAAAGTCTGACTTTTAAACTCAGAATTCTGCCTTTTTTCCTCAAAATTCAGACGTTTTTTTTTTCTTGAAATTTGGACTTTTTTTCCTTCAAAATTTGACCTTTTGGCCTAAAATTTTGATTTTTTTTTCTTAAAAATATGACTTCCTTTCTTGAAATTCTAACCTTTTTTGTTAAAAGTCTGATTTTTAAACTCAGAATTCTGCCTTTTTTCCTCAAAATTCAGACGTTTTTTTTTTCTTGAAATTTGGACTTTTTTTCCTTCAAAATTTGACCTTTTGGCCTAAAATTTTGATTTTTTTTTCTTAAAAATATGACTTCCTTTCTTGAAATTCTAACCTTTTTTGTTAAAAGTCTGACTTTTAAACTCAGAATTCTGCCTTTTTTCCTCAAAATTCTGACGTTTTTTTTTTTCTTGAAATTTGGACTTTTTTTCCTTCAAAATTTGACTTTTGGCCTAAAATTTTGATTTTTTTTTCTTAAAAATATGACTTCCTTTCTTGAAATTCTAACCTTTTTTGTTAAAAGTCTGACTTTTAAACTCAGAATTCTGCCTTTTTTCCTCAAAATTCAGACGTTTTTTTTTTTCTTGAAATTTGGACTTTTTTTCCTTCAAAATTTGACCTTTTGGCCTAAAATTTTGATTTTTTTTTCTTAAAAATATGACTTCCTTTCTTGAAATTCTAACCTTTTTTGTTAAAAGTCTGACTTTTAAACTCAGAATTCTGCCTTTTTTCCTCAAAATTCAGACGTTTTTTTTTTCTTGAAATTTGGACTTTTTTTCCTTCAAAATTTGACCTTTTGGCCTAAAATTTTGATTTTTTTTTCTTAAAAATATGACTTCCTTTCTTGAAATTCTAACCTTTTTTGTTAAAAGTCTGACTTTTAAACTCAGAATTCTGCCTTTTTTCCTCAAAATTCAGACGTTTTTTTTTTCTTGAAATTGGACTTTTTTTCCTTCAAAATTTGACTTTTGGCCTAAAATTTTGATTTTTTTTTCTTAAAAATATGACTTCCTTTCTTGAAATTCTAACCTTTTTTGTTAAAAGTCTGACTTTTAAACTCAGAATTCTGCCTTTTTTCCTCAAAATTCAGACGTTTTTTTTTTCTTGAAATTTGGACTTTTTTTCCTTCAAAATTTGACTTTTGGCCTAAAATTTTGATTTTTTTTTTCTTAAAAATATGACTTCCTTTCTTGAAATTCTAACCTTTTTTGTTAAAAGTCTGACTTTTAAACTCAGAATTCTGCCTTTTTTCCTCAAAATTCAGACGTTTTTTTTTTTCTTGAAATTTAGAATTTTTGCAGGCAAAGTTTGATTTTTCTCAAAGTAGGGTTAGTGTTAGGGTTTGGTAGGGTTAGGGTTAGGGTTAGATTAGGGTTAGGGTTAGGGTTAGCATAGGGTTAAGGGTTAGGGTTAGAGTTGGGTTAGGGTTAGATTAGTGTTAGGGTTGGGGTTAGCATAGGGTTAAGGGGTAGGGTTAGGGTTAAGGGTTAGGTTTAGGGTTAGAGTAGGGTTAGGGTTAGATTAGGGTTAGGTGTTAGGGGTTAGGGATAGATTAGGGTTAGGGTTAGGGCTAGGGTTAGGGTTAGGGTTAGGGTTAGAGTAGGGTTAGGATTGGGGTTAGATTAGGGTTAGGGGTTAGGGGTTAGGGATAGATTAGGGTTAGGGTTGTGCTTAGGGTTAGGGTTGTGCTTAGGGTTAGGGTTAGAGTAGGGTTAGGATTAGGGTTAGGGTTAGATTAGGGTTAGGGTTAGCATAGGGTTAGGGTTAAGGGTTAGGGTAGGGTTAGGGTTAAGGGTTAGGTTTAGAGTAGGGTTAGGGTTAGATTAGGGTTAGGGGTTAGGGTTAGCATAGGGTTAAGGGTTAGGGTTAGAGTAGGGTTAGATTAGAGTTAGGGTTAGGGTTAGCATAGGGTTAAGGGTTAGGGTTAGAGTAGGGTTAGGGTTAGGGTTAGCATAGGGTTAAGGGTTAGGGTTAGAGCAGGGTTAGGGTTAGGGTTAGATTAGGGTTAGGGTTAGGGTTTGCATAGGGTTAAGGGTTAGGGTTAGAGTAGGGTTAGGGTTAGGGTTAGATCAGGGTAGGGTTAGGGTTAGCATAGGGTTAAGTATTAGGGTTAGCATAGGGTTAGGGTTATATTAGGGTTAGGGTTAGGGGTTAGGGTAGGGTTAGGGTTAAGGGTTAGGTTTAGCCTTAGAGTAGGGTTATGGTTAGGGTTAGGCTTAGGGTTAGGGTTAGGGTTAGGGTTATGGTAGGTTAGGGTTAGGGTTAGGGTTAGATTAGGGTTAGGGTTAAGGGTTAGGGTAGGGTTAGGTTTAAGGGTTAGGTTTAGGTTTAGAGTAGGGTTAGGGGTTAGGTTTAGATTAGGGTTAGGGATTAGGGTTAGATTAGGGTTAGGGTTAAGGGCCAGGGTTACGGTTAGGTTAGGGTTAGGGTTAAGGGATAGGGTTAGGGTTGGGTTAGGGTGAGGGTTAGGGTAGGGTTAGGGTTAGGGTTAGATTAGGGTTAGGGTTAGATTAGGGTTAAGGGTTAGGGTAGGGTTAGGTTTTAGGGTTAGGTTTAGGTTTAGAGTAGGGTTAGGGGTTAGGGTTAGATTAGGGTTAGGGTTAGGGTTAGCATAGGGTTAGGGTTAGGGTTAGGGTTAGATTAGGGTTAGGGGTTAGGGTTAGAGTAGGGTTAGGGTTAGGGTTAAGGGCCAGGATTAGGGTTAGAGTTAGGGTTAGGGTTAAGGGATAGGGTTAGGGTTGGGTTAGGGATAGGGTAGGGTTAGGATTTGGGTTAGGGGGTTCTTGAAATTCTAATGTGTCGGGTTAGATTAGGGTTAGGGTACACTTAGGGTTAGGGTTAGGGGGTCTTTGAAATTCTAACCTTTTTTGTTAAAAGACTGACTTTTAAACTCAGAATTCTGCCTTTTTCCTCAAAATTCAGAATTGTTTTTTTCTTGAAATTTTGAATTTTTGCAGGCAAAGTTTGATTTTTGTCAGGCTAGGGTTAGTGTTAGGGTTTGGTAGGGTTAGGGTTAGGGTTAGGGTTAGCATAGGGTTAAGGGTTAGGGTTAGAGTAGGGTTAGGGTTAGGGTTAGATTAGGGTTAGGGTTGGGGTTAGCATAGGGTTAAGTGTTAGGGTTAGGGTTAAGGGTTAGGTTTAGGGTTAGAGTAGGGTTAGGGTTAGATTAGGGTTAGGGGTTAGAGATAGATTAGGGTTAGGGTTAGGGTTAGATTAGTGTTAGGGTTAGGGTTAGCATAGGGTTAAGGGTTAGGGTTAGAGTAGGGTTTGGGTTAGGGTTAGATTAGGGTTAGGGTTAGCATAGGGTTAAGGGTTAGGGTTAGGGTTAGGGTTAGATCAGGGTAGGGTTAGGGTTAGCATAGGGTTAAGTGTTAGGGTTAGGGTTAGGGTTAGCATAGGGTTAGGGTTATATTAGGGTTAGGGTTAGGGGTTAGGGTACGGTTAGGGTTAAGGGTTAGGTTTAGGCTTAGAGTAGGGTTAGGGTTAGGGTTAGGGTTAGGGTTAGAGTAGGGTTTGGATACGGATTAGGGTTATGGTAGGGTTAGGGTTAGATTAGGGTTAGGGTTAGGGTTAGATTTAGGTTTAGAGTAGGGTTAGGGGTTAGGGTTAGATTAGGGTTAGGGGTTAGGGTTAGATTAGGGTTAGGGTTAGGGTTAAGGGCCAGGGTTACGGTTAGGTTAGGGTTAGGGTTAAGGGATAGGGTTAGGGTTGGGTTAGGGTTAGGGTAGGGTTAGGGTTAGGGTTAGATTAGGGTTAGGGTTAGGGTTAAGGGTTAGGGTAGGGTTAGGTTTTAGGGTTAGGTTTAGGTTTAGAGTAGGGTTAGGGGTTAGGGTTAGGGTTAGCATAGGGTTAGGGGTTAGGGTTAGGGTTAGGGTTAAGGGTTAGGGTTAGAATAGGGTTAGGGGTTAGGGTTAGAGTAGGGTTAGGGTTAGGGTTAAGGGCCAGGGTTACAGTTAGGTTAGGGTTAAGGGATAGGGTTAGGGTTGAGTTAGGGTTAGGGTTAGGGATAGGGTAGGGTTAAGATTTGGGCTAGGGGGTTCTTGAAATTCTAATCTGTAGGGTTAGGGTTAGGGTTAGATTAGGGTTAGGGTACAGTTAGGGTTAGGGTTAGGGGGTTCTTGAACTTCTAACCTTTTTTGTTAAAAGTCGGACTTTTAAACTCAGAATTCTGCCTTTTTCCTCAAAATTCAGAATTGTTTTTTTCTTGAAATTTTGAATTTTTGCAGGTAAAGTTTGATTTTTCTCAGGATAGGGTTAGTGTTAGGGTTTGGTAGGGTTAGGGTTAGGGTTAGATTAGGGTTAGGGTTGGGGTTAGCATAGGGTTAAGGGTTAGGGTTAAGGGTTAGGGTTAGGGTTAGAGTAGGGTTAGGGGTTAGGGATAGATTAGGGTTAGGGTTAGGGATAGGGTTGTGCTTAGGGTTAGGGTTAGAGTAGGGTTAGGATTAGGGTTAGGGTTAGGGTTAGGGTTAGATTAGGGTTAGGGTTAAGGGTTAGGGTAGGGTTAGGGTTAAGGGTTAGGTTTAGGTTTAGAGTAGGGTTAGGGTTAGATTAGGGTTAGGGGTTAGGGTTAGCACAGGGTTAGGGTTAGAGTAGGGTTAGATTAGGGTTAGGGTTAGGGTTAGCATAGGGTTAAGGGTTAGGGTTAGAGTAGGGTTAGGGTTAGATTAGGGTTAGGGTTAGGGTTAGCATAGGGTTAAGGGTTAGGTTAGGGTTAGGGTTAGATCAGGGTAGGGTTAGGGTTAGCATAGGGTTAAGTGTTAGGGTTAGGGTTAGGGTTAGCATAGGGTTAGGGTTATATTAGGGTTAGGGTTAGGGGTTAGGGTAGGGTTAGGGTTAGGCTTAGGGTTAGGGTTAGAGTACGGTTTGGATTAGGATTAGGGTTATGGTAGGGTTAGGGTTAGATTAGGGTTAGGGTTAGGGTTAGGTTAGGGGTAGGGTTAGGGTTAAGGGTTAGGGTAGGGTTAGGGTTAAGGGTTAGGTTTAGGTTTAGAGTAGGGTTAGGGGTTAGGGTTAGATTAGGGTTAGGGGTTAGGTTTAGATTAGGGTTAGGGGTTAGGGTTAGATTAGGGTTAGGGTTAGGGTTAAGGGCCAAGGTTATGGTTAGGTTAGGGTTAGGGTTAAGGGATAGGGTTAGGGTTAGGGTAGGGTTAGGGTTAGGGTTAGGGTTAAGGGTTAGGGTTAGGGTTAAGGGTTAGGGTAGGGTTAGGTTTTAGGGTTAGGGTTAGGTTTAGAGTAGGGTTAGGGGTTAGGGTTAGGGTTAGGGTTAGCATAGGGTTAGGGGTTAGGGTTAGGGTTAGGGTTAAGGGTTAGGGTTAGATTAGGGTTAGGGGTTAGGATTAGAGTATGGTTAGGGTTAGGGTTAAGGGCCAGGGTTACAGTTAGGTTAGAGTTAGGGTTAAGGGATAGGGTTAGGGTTGGGTTAGGGTTAGGGTTAGGGATAGGGTAGGGTTAGGATTTGGGCTAGGGGGTTCTTGAAATTCTAATCTGTAGGGTTAGGGTTAGGGTTAGGGTACAGTTAGGGATAGGGTTAGGGGGTTCTTGAAATCCTAACCTTTTTTGTTAAAAGTCTGACTTTTAAACTCAGAATTCTGCCTTTTTTCCTCAAAATTCAGACGTTTTTTTTTTTCTTGAAATTTAGAATTTTTGCAGGCAAAGTTTGATTTTTCTCAAAGTAGGGTTAGTGTTAGGGTTTGGTAGGGTTAGGGTTAGGGTTAGATTAGGGTTAGGGTTAGGGTTAGCATAGGGTTAAGGGTTAGGGTTAGATTAGTGTTAGGGTTGGGGTTAGCATAGGGTTAAGGGTTAGGGTTAGGGTTAAGGGTTAGGTTTAGGGTTAGAGTAGGGTTAGGGTTAGATTAGGGTTAGGTGTTAGGGGTTAGGGATAGATTAGGGTTAGGGTTAGGGCTAGGGTTGTGCTTAGGGTTAGGGTTGGGATTAGGGTTAGGGTTAGAGTAGGGTTAGGATTGGGGTTAGATTAGGGTTAGGGGTTAGGGGTTAGGGATAGATTAGGGTTAGGGTTGTGCTTAGGGTTAGGGTTAGAGTAGGGTTAGGATTAGGGTTAGGGTTAGATTAGGGTTAGGGTTAGCATAGGGTTAGGGTTAAGGGTTAGGGTAGGGTTAGGGTTAAGGGTTAGGTTTAGAGTAGGGTTAGGGTTAGATTAGGGTTAGGGGTTAGGGTTAGCATAGGGTTAAGGGTTAGGGTTAGAGTAGGGTTAGATTAGAGTTAGGGTTAGGGTTAGCATAGGGTTAAGGGTTAGGGTTAGAGTAGGGTTAGGGTTAGGGTTAGCATAGGGTTAAGGGTTAGGGTTAGAGCAGGGTTAGGGTTAGGGTTAGATTAGGGTTAGGGTTAGGGTTTGCATAGGGTTAAGGGTTAGGGTTAGAGTAGGGTTAGGGTTAGGGTTAGATCAGGGTAGGGTTAGGGTTAGCATAGGGTTAAGTGTTAGGGTTAGCATAGGGTTAGGGTTATATTAGGGTTAGGGTTAGGGGTTAGGGTAGGGTTAGGGTTAAGGGTTAGGTTTAGCCTTAGAGTAGGGTTATGGTTAGGGTTAGGGTTAGGGTTAGATTAGGGTTAGGATTAGGATTAGGGTTATGGTAGGTTAGGGTTAGGGTTAGGGTTAGATTAGGGTTAGGGTTAAGGGTTAGGGTAGGGTTAGGTTTAAGGGTTACGTTTAGGTTTAGAGTAGGGTTAGGGGTTAGGTTTAGATTAGGGTTAGGGATTAGGGTTAGATTAGGGTTAAGGGCCAGGGTTACGGTTAGGTTAGGGTTAGGGTTAAGGGATAGGGTTAGGGTTGGGTTAGGGTTAGGGTTAGGGTAGGGTTAGGGTTAGGGTTAGATTAGGGTTAAGGGTTAGGGTAGGGTTAGGTTTTAGGGTTAGGTTTAGGTTTAGAGTAGGGTTAGGGGTTAGGGTTAGATTAGGGTTAGGGTTAGGGTTAGCATAGGGTTAGGGTTAGGGTTAGGGTTAGATTAGGGTTAGGGGTTAGGGTTAGAGTAGGGTTAGGGTTAGGGTTAAGGGCCAGGATTAGGGTTAGAGTTAGGGTTAGGGTTAAGGGATAGGGTTAGGGTTGGGTTAGGGATAGGGTAGGGTTAGGATTTTGGCTAGGGGGTTCTTGAAATTCTAATGTGTCGGGTTAGATTAGGGTTAGGGTACACTTAGGGTTAGGGTTAGGGGGTCTTTGAAATTCTAACATTTTTTGTTAAAAGACTGACTTTTAAACTCAGAATTCTGCCTTTTTCCTCAAAATTCAGAATTGTTTTTTTCTTGAAATTTTGAATTTTTGCAGGCAAAGTTTGATTTTTGTCAGGCTAGGGTTAGTGTTAGGGTTTGGTAGGGTTAGGGTTAGGGTTAGATTAGGGTTAGGGTTAGGGTTAGCATAGGGTTAAGGGTTAGGGTTAGAGTAGGGTTAGGGTTAGGGTTAGATTAGGGTTAAGGTTGGGGTTAGCATAGGGTTAAGTGTTAGGGTTAGGGTTAAGGGTTAGGTTTAGGGTTAGAGTAGGGTTAGGGTTAGATTAGGGTTAGGGGTTAGGGATAGATTAGGGTTAGGGTTAGGGTTAGGGTTAGATTAGTGTTAGGGTTAGGGTTAGCATAGGGTTAAGGGTTAGGGTTAGAGTAGGGTTTGGGTTAGGGTTAGATTAGGGTTAGGGTTAGCATAGGGTTAAGGGTTAGGGTAGGGTTAGGGTTAGCATAGGGTTAAGTGTTAGGGTTAGGGTTAGGGTTAGCATAGGGTTAGGGTTATATTAGGGTTAGGGTTAGGGGTTAGGGTACGGTTAGGGTTAAGGGTTAGGTTTAGGCTTAGAGTAGGGTTAGGGTTAGGGTTAGGCTTAGGGTTAGGGTTAGAGTAGGGTTTGGATTAGGATTAGGGTTATGGTAGGGTTAGGGTTAGATTAGGGTTAGGGTTAGGGTTAAGGGTTAGGGTTAGGTTTAGGTTTAGAGTAGGGTTAGGGGTTAGGGTTAGATTAGGGTTAGGGGTTAGGGTTAGATTAGGGTTAGGGTTAGGGTTAAGGGCCAGGGTTACGGTTAGGTTAGGGTTAGGTTAAGGGATAGGGTTAGGGTTGGGTTAGGGTTAGGGTAGGGTTAGGGTTAGGGTTAGATTAGGGTTAGGGTTAGGGTTAAGGGTTAGGGTAGGGTTAGGTTTTAGGGTTAGGTTTAGGTTTAGAGTAGGGTTAGGGGTTAGGGTTAGCATAGGGTTAGGGGTTAGGGTTAGGGTTAGGGTTAAGGGTTAGGGTTAGAATAGGGTTAGGGGTTAGGGTTAGAGTAGGGTTAGGGTTAGGGTTAAGGGCCAGGGTTACAGTTAGGTTAGGGTTAAGGGATAGGGTAGGGTTAGGATTTGGGCTAGGGGGTTCTTGAAATTCTAATCTGTAGGGTTAGGGTTAGGGTTAGATTAGGGTTAGGGTACAGTTAGGGTTAGGGTTAGGGGGTTCTTGAACTTCTAACCTTTTTTGTTAAAAGTCTGACTTTTATACTCAGAATTCTGCCTTTTTCCTCAAAATTCAGAATTGTTTTTTTCTTGAAATTTTGAATTTTTGCAGGCAAAGTTTGATTTTTCTCAGGATAGGGTTAGTGTTAGGGTTTGGTAGGGTTAGGGTTAGGGTTAGATTAGGGTTAGGGTTGGGGTTAGGGTTAGGGTTAAGGGTTAGGGTTAGGGTTAAGGTTAGAGTAGGGTTAGGGTTAGATTAGGGTTAGGGGTTAGGGGTTAGGGATAGATTAGGGTTAGGGTTAGGGTTGTGCTTAGGGTTAGGGTTAGAGTAGGGTTAGGATTAGGGTTAGGGTTAAGGGTTAGGGTTAGATTAGGGTTAGGGTTAAGGGTTAGGGTAGGGTTAGGGTTAAGGGTTAGGTTTAGGTTTAGAGTAGGGTTAGGGTTAGATTAGGGTTAGGGGTTAGGGTTAGCACAGGGTTAGGGTTAGAGTAGGGTTAGATTAGGGTTAGGGTTAGGGTTAGCATAGGGTTAAGGGTTAGGGTTAGAGTAGGGTTAGGGTTAGGGTTAGATTAGGGTTAGGGTTAGGGTTAGCATAGGGTTAAGGGTTAGGTTAGGGTTAGGGTTAGATCAGGGTTAGGGTTAGGGTTAGCATAGGGTTAAGTGTTAGGGTTAGGGTTAGGGTTAGCATAGGGTTAGGGTTATATTAGGGTTAGGGTTAGGGGTTAGGGTAGGGTTAGGGTTAGGCTTAGGGTTAGGGTTAGAGTACGGTTTGGATTAGGATTAGGGTTATGGTAGGGTTAGGGTTAGATTAGGGTTAGGGTTAGGGTTAGGTTAGGGGTAGGGTTAGGGTTAAGGGTTAGGGTAGGGTTAGGGTAGGGTTAGGGTTAAGGGTTAGGTTTAGGTTTAGAGTAGGGTTAGGGGTTAGGGTTAGATTAGGGTTAGGGGTTAGGTTTAGATTAGGGTTAGGGGTTAGGGTTAGATTAGGGTTAGGGTTAGGGTTAAGGGTTAGGGTAGGGTTAAGTTTTAGGGTTAGGGTTAGGTTTAGAGTAGGGTTAGGGGTTAGGGTTAGGGTTAGCATAGGGTTAGGGGTTAGGGTTAGGGTTAGGGTTAAGGGTTAGGGTTAGATTAGGGTTAGGGGTTAGGGTTAGAGTAGGGTTAGGGTTAGGGTTAAGGGCCAGGGTTACAGTTAGGTTAGAGTTAGGGTTAAGGGATAGGGTTAGGGTTGGGTTAGGGTTAGGGTTAGGGATAGGGTAGGGTTAGGATTTGGGCTAGGGGGTTCTTGAAATTCTAATCTGTAGGGTTAGGGTTAGGGTTAGGGTACAGTTAGGGATAGGGTTAGGGGGTTCTTGAAATCCTAACCTTTTTTGTTAAAAGTCTGACTTTTAAACTCAGAATTCTGCCTTTTTTCCTCAAAATTCAGAATTGTTTTTTTCTTGAAATTTTGAATTTTTGCAGGCAAAGTTTGATTTTTCTCAGGATAGGGTTAGTGTTAGGGTTTGGTAGGGTTAGGGTTAGGGTTAGATTAGGGTTAGGGTTAGGGTTAGCATAGGGTTAAGGGTTAGGGTTAGAGTAGGGTTAGGGTTAGGGTTAGATTAGGGTTAGGGTTGGGGTTAGCATAGGGTTAAGGGTTAGGGTTAGGGTTAAGGGTTAGGTTTAGGGTTAGAGTAGGGTTAGGGTTAGATTAGGGTTAGGGGTTAGGGGTTAGGGATAGATTAGGGTTAGGGTTAGGGTTAGGGTTGTGCTTAGGGTTAGGGTTAGAGTAGGGTTAGGATTAGGGTTAGATTAGGGTTAGGGTTAGGGTTAAGGGTTAGGTTAGGGTTAGGGTTAAGGGTTAGGTTTAGGTTTAGAGTAGGGTTAGGGTTAGATTAGGGTTAGGGGTTAGGGTTAGCATAGGGTTAAGGGTTAGGGTTAGAGTAGGGTTAGATTAGGGTTAGGGTTAGGGTTAGCATAGGGTTAAGGGTTAGGGTTAGAGTAGGGTTAGGGTTAGGGTTAGTTTAGGGTTAGGGTTAGGGTTAGCATAGGGTTAAGGGTTAGGGTTAGGGTTAGGGTTAGATCAGGGTAGGGTTAGGGTTAGCATAGGGTTAAGTGTTAGGGTTAGGGTTAGGGTTAGCATAGGGTTAGGGTTATATTAGGGTTAGGGTTAGGGGTTAGGGTAGGGTTAGGGTTAAGGGTTAGGTTTAAGCTTAGAGTAGGGTTAGGGTTAGGGTTAGGCTTAGGGTTAGGGTTAGAGTAGGGTTTGGATTAGGATTAGGGTTATGGTAGGGTTAGGGTTAGATTAGGGTTAGAGTTAGGGTTAGATTAGAGTTAGGGTTAGGGTTAAGGGTTAGGGTAGGGTTAAGGTTAAGGGTTAGGTTTAGGTTTAGAGTAGGGTTAGGGGTTAGGGTTAGATTAGGGTTAGGGGTTAGGGTTAGATTAGGGTTAGGGTTAGGGTTAAGGGCCAGGGTTACGGTTAGGTTAGGGTTAGGGTTAAGGGATAGGGTTAGGGTTGGGTTAGGGTTAGGGTTAGGGTTAGATTAGGGTTAGGGTTAGGGTTAAGGGTTAGGGTAGGGTTAGGTTTTAGGGTTAGGGTTAGGTTTAGAGTAGGGCTAGGGGTTAGGGTTAGGGTTAGGGTTAGGGTTAGCATAGGGTTAGGGGTTAGGGTTAGGGTTAGGGTTAAGGGTTATTGTTAGATTAGGGTTAGGGGTTAGGGTTAGAGTAGGGTTAGGGTTAGGGTTAAGGGCCAGGGTTACAGTTAGGTTAGGGTTAGGGTTAAGGGATAGGGTTAGGGTTGTGTTAGGGTTAGGGTTAGGGATAGGGTAGGGTTAGGATTTGGGCTAGGGGGTTCTTGAAATTTCTAATCTGTAGGGTTAGGGTTAGGGTTAGATTAGGGTTAGGGTACAGTTAGGGTTAGGGTTAGGGGGTTCTTGAAATTCTAACCTTTTTTGTTAAAAGTCTGACTTTTAAACTCAGAATTCTGCCTTTTTTCCTCAAAATTCAGACGTTTTTTTTTTTTCTTGAAATTTGGACTTTTTTTCCTTCAAAATTTGACCTTTTGGCCTAAAATTTTGATTTTTTTTTTCTTAAAAATATGACTTCCTTTCTTGAAATTCTAACCTTTTTTGTTAAAATTCTGACTTTTAAACTCAGAATTCTGCCTTTTTTCCTCAAAATTCAGACTTTTTTTTTTTCTTGAAATTTGGACTTTTTTTCCTTCAAAATTTGACCTTTTGGCCTAAAATTTTGATTTTTTTTTCGTAAAAATATGACTTCCTTTCTTGAAATTCTAACCTTTTTTGTTAAAAGTCTGACTTTTAAACTCAGAATTCTGCCTTTTTTCCTCAAAATTCAGACGTTTTTTTTTTCTTGAAATTTGGACTTTTTTTCTTCAAATTTTGGATTTTTTTGCTGAAAAATGGGATTTTTTTTTTCTTAAAAATCTGATTCCTTTCTTGAAATTCTAACCTTTTTTGTTAAAAGTCTGACTTTTAAACTCAGAATTCTGCCTTTTTTCCTCAAAATTCAGACGTTTTTTTTTTCTTGAAATTTGGACTTTTTTTCCTTCAAAATTTGACCTTTTGGCCTAAAATTTTGATTTTTTTTTTCTTAAAAATATGACTTCCTTTCTTGAAATTCTAACCTTTTTTGTTAAAAGTCTGACTTTTAAACTCAGAATTCTGCCTTTTTTCCTCAAAATTCAGACGTTTTTTTTTTCTTGAAATTTGGACTTTTTTTCTTCAAATTTTGGATTTTTTTGCTGAAAAATGGGATTTTTTTTTTCTTAAAAATCTGATTCCTTTCTTGAAATTCTAACCTTTTTTGTTAAAAGTCTGACTTTTAAACTCAGAATTCTGCCTTTTTTCCTCAAAATTCAGACGTTTTTTTTTTCTTGAAATTTGGACTTTTTTTCCTTCAAAATTTGACTTTTTGGCCTAAAATTTTGATTTTTTTTTCTTAAAAATCTGATTCCTTTCTTGAAATTCTAACCTTTCTTGTTAAAAGTCTGACTTTTAAACTCAGAATTCTGCCTTTTTTCCTCAAAATTCAGACGTTTTTTTTTTTTTCTTGAAATTTGGACTTTTTTTCCTTCAAAATTTGACCTTTTGGCCTAAAATTTTGATTTTTTTTCCTTAAAAATATGACTTCCTTTCTTGAAATTCTAACCTTTTTTGTTAAAAGTCTGACTTTTAAACTCAGAATTCTGCCTTTTTTCCTCAAAATTCAGACGTTTTTTTTTTCTTGAAATTTGGACTTTTTTTCTTCAAATTTTGGATTTTTTTGCTGAAAAATGGGATTTTTTTTTTCTTAAAAATCTGATTCCTTTCTTGAAATTCTAACCTTTTTTGTTAAAAGTCTGACTTTTAAACTCAGAATTCTGCCTTTTTTCCTCAAAATTCAGACGTTTTTTTTTTCTTGAAATTTGGACTTTTTTTCCTTCAAAATTTGACCTTTTGGCCTAAAATTTTGATTTTTTTTTTCTTAAAAATATGACTTCCTTTCTTGAAATTCTAACCTTTTTTGTTAAAAGTCTGACTTTTAAACTCAGAATTCTGCCTTTTTTCCTCAAAATTCAGACGTTTTTTTTTTCTTGAAATTTGGACTTTTTTTCTTCAAATTTTGGATTTTTTTGCTGAAAAATGGGATTTTTTTTTTCTTAAAAATCTGATTCCTTTCTTGAAATTCTAACCTTTTTTGTTAAAAGTCTGACTTTTAAACTCAGAATTCTGACTTTTTTCCTCAAAATTCAGACGTTTTTTTTTTTCTTGAAATTTGGACTTTTTTTCCTTCAAAATTTGACTTTTTGGCCTAAAATTTTGATTTTTTTTTCTTAAAAATCTGATTCCTTTCTTGAAATTCTAACCTTTCTTGTTAAAAGTCTGACTTTTAAACTCAGAATTCTGCCTTTTTTCCTCAAAATTCAGACGTTTTTTTTTTTTCTTGAAATTTGGACTTTTTTTCCTTCAAAATTTGACCTTTTGGCCTAAAATTTTGATTTTTTTTCCTTAAAAATATGACTTCCTTTCTTGAAATTCTAACCTTTTTTGTTAAAAGTCTGACTTTTAAACTCAGAATTCTGCCTTTTTTCCTCAAAATTCAGACGTTTTTTTTTTCTTGAAATTTGGACTTTTTTTCCTTCAAAATTTGACCTTTTGGCCTAAAATTTTGATTTTTTTTTTCTTAAAATATGACTTCCTTTCTTGAAATTCTAACCTTTTTTGTTAAAAGTCTGACTTTTAAACTCAGAATTCTGCCTTTTTTCCTCAAAATTCAGACGTTTTTTTTTTCTTGAAATTTGGACTTTTTTTCCTTCAAAATTTGACCTTTTGGCCTAAAATTTTGATTTTTTTTTCTTAAAAATATGACTTCCTTTCTTGAAATTCTAACCTTTTTTGTTAAAAGTCTGACTTTTAAACTCAGAATTCTGCCTTTTTTCCTCAAAATTCAGACGTTTTTTTTTTCTTGAAATTTGGACTTTTTTTCCTTCAAAATTTGACCTTTTGGCCTAAAATTTTGAATTTTTTTTTCTTAAAAATATGACTTCCTTTCTTGAAATTCTAACCTTTTTTGTTAAAAGTCTGACTTTTAAACTCAGAATTCTGCCTTTTTTCCTCAAAATTCAGACGTTTTTTTTTTCTTGAAATTTGGACTTTTTTTCCTTCAAAATTTGACCTTTTGGCCTAAAATTTTGATTTTTTTTTCTTAAAAATATGACTTCCTTTCTTGAAATTCTAACCTTTTTTGTTAAAAGTCTGACTTTTAAACTCAGAATTCTGCCTTTTTTCCTCAAAATTCAGACGTTTTTTTTTTTCTTGAAATTTGGACTTTTTTTCCTTCAAAATTTGACCTTTTGGCCTAAAATTTTGATTTTTTTTTCTTAAAAATATGACTTCCTTTCTTGAAATTCTAACCTTTTTTGTTAAAAGTCTGACTTTTAAACTCAGAATTCTGCCTTTTTTCCTCAAAATTCAGACGTTTTTTTTTTCTTGAAATTTGGACTTTTTTTCTTCAAATTTTGGATTTTTTTGCTGAAAAATGGGATTTTTTTTTTTCTTAAAAATCTGATTCCTTTCTTGAAATTCTAACCTTTTTTGTTAAAAGTCTGACTTTTAAACTCAGAATTCTGCCTTTTTTCCTCAAAATTCAGACGTTTTTTTTTTTCTTGAAATTTGGACTTTTTTTCTTCAAATTTTGGATTTTTTTGCTGAAAAATGGGATTTTTTTTTTCTTAAAAATCTGATTCCTTTCTTGAAATTCTAACCTTTTTTGTTAAAAGTCTGACTTTGAAACTCAGAATTCTGCCTTTTTTCCTCAAAATTCAGACGTTTTTTTTTTCTTGAAATTTGGACTTTTTTTCCTTCAAAATTTGACTTTTTGGCCTAAAATTTTGATTTTTTTTTCTTAAAAATATGACTTCCTTTCTTGAAATTCTAACCTTTTTTGTTAAAAGTCTGACTTTTAAACTCAGAATTCTGCCTTTTTTCCTCAAAATTCAGACGTTTTTTTTTTTCTTGAAATTTGGACTTTTTTTCCTTCAAAATTTGACCTTTTGGCCTAAAATTTTGATTTTTTTTTCTTAAAAATATGACTTCCTTTCTTGAAATTCTAACCTTTTTTGTTAAAAGTCTGACTTTTAAACTCAGAATTCTGCCTTTTTTCCTCAAAATTCAGACTTTTTTTTTTCTTGAAATTTGGACTTTTTTTCTTCAAATTTTGGATTTTTTTGCTGAAAAATGGGATTTTTTTTTTCTTAAAAATCTGATTCCTTTCTTGAAATTCTAACCTTTTTTGTTAAAAGTCTGACTTTTAAACTCAGAATTCTGCCTTTTTTCCTCAAAATTCAGACGTTTTTTTTTTCTTGAAATTTGGACTTTTTTTCCTTCAAAATTTGACCTTTTGGCCTAAAATTTTGATTTTTTTTTCTTAAAAATATGACTTCCTTTCTTGAAATTCTAACCTTTTTTGTTAAAAGTCTGACTTTTAAACTCAGAATTCTGCCTTTTTTCCTCAAAATTCAGACGTTTTTTTTTTCTTGAAATTTGGACTTTTTTTCTTCAAATTTTGGATTTTTTTGCTGAAAAATGGGATTTTTTTTTTTCTTAAAAATCTGATTCCTTTCTTGAAATTCTAACCTTTTTTGTTAAAAGTCTGACTTTTAAACTCAGAATTCTGCCTTTTTTCCTCAAAATTCAGACGTTTTTTTTTTTCTTGAAATTTGGACTTTTTTTCTTCAAATTTTGGAATTTTTTTGCTGAAAAATGGGATTTTTTTTTTCTTAAAAATCTGATTCCTTTCTTGAAATTCTAACCTTTTTTGTTAAAAGTCTGACTTTTAAACTCAGAATTCTGCCTTTTTTCCTCAAAATTCAGACATTTTTTTTTTTTCTTGAAATTTGGACTTTTTTTCCTTCAAAATTTGACCTTTTGGCCTAAAATTTTGATTTTTTTTTTTCTTAAAAATATGACTTCCTTTCTTGAAATTCTAACCTTTTTTGTTAAAAGTCTGACTTTTAAACTCAGAATTCTGCCTTTTTTCCTCAAAATTCAGACGTTTTTTTTTTTTCTTGAAATTTGGACTTTTTTTCCTTCAAAATTTGACCTTTTGGCCTAAAATTTTGATTTTTTTTCCTTAAAAATATGACTTCCTTTCTTGAAATTCTAACCTTTTTTGTTAAAAGTCTGACTTTTAAACTCAGAATTCTGCCTTTTTTCCTCAAAATTCAGACGTTTTTTTTTTCTTGAAATTTGGACTTTTTTTCCTTCAAAATTTGACCTTTTGGCCTAAAATTTTGATTTTTTTTTTCTTAAAAATATGACTTCCTTTCTTGAAATTCTAACCTTTTTTGTTAAAAGTCTGACTTTTAAACACAGAATTCTGCCTTTTTTCCTCAAAATTCAGACGTTTTTTTTTTCTTGAAATTTGGACTTTTTTTCCTTCAAAATTTGACCTTTTGGCCTAAAATTTTGATTTTTTTTTCTTAAAAATATGACTTCCTTTCTTGAAATTCTAACCTTTTTTGTTAAAAGTCTGACTTTTAAACTCAGAATTCTGCCTTTTTTCCTCAAAATTCAGACGTTTTTTTTTTCTTGAAATTTGGACTTTTTTTCCTTCAAAATTTGACCTTTTGGCCTAAAATTTTGAATTTTTTTTTCTTAAAAATATGACTTCCTTTCTTGAAATTCTAACCTTTTTTGTTAAAAGTCTGACTTTTAAACTCAGAATTCTGCCTTTTTTCCTCAAAATTCAGACGTTTTTTTTTTCTTGAAATTTGGACTTTTTTTCCTTCAAAATTTGACCTTTTGGCCTAAAATTTTGATTTTTTTTTCTTAAAAATATGACTTACTTTCTTGAAATTCTAACCTTTTTTGTTAAAAGTCTGACTTTTAAACTCAGAATTCTGCCTTTTTTCCTCAAAATTCAGACGTTTTTTTTTTTCTTGAAATTTGGACTTTTTTTCCTTCAAAATTTGACCTTTTGGCCTAAAATTTTGATTTTTTTTTCTTAAAAATATGACTTCCTTTCTTGAAATTCTAACCTTTTTTGTTAAAAGTCTGACTTTTAAACTCAGAATTCTGCCTTTTTTCCTCAAAATTCAGACGTTTTTTTTTTCTTGAAATTTGGACTTTTTTTCCTTCAAAATTTGACCTTTTGGCCTAAAATTTTGATTTTTTTTCCTTAAAAATATGACTTCCTTTCTTGAAATTCTAACCTTTTTTGTTAAAAGTCTGACTTTTAAACTCAGAATTCTGCCTTTTTTCCTCAAAATTCAGACGTTTTTTTTTTCTTGAAATTTGGACTTTTTTTCCTTCAAAATTTGACCTTTTGGCCTAAAATTTTGATTTTTTTTCCTTAAAAATATGACTTCCTTTCTTGAAATTCTAACCTTTTTTGTTAAAAGTCTGACTTTTAAACTCAGAATTCTGCCTTTTTTCCTCAAAATTCAGACGTTTTTTTTTTCTTGAAATTTGGACTTTTTTTCCTTCAAAATTTGACCTTTTGGCCTAAAATTTTGATTTTTTTTTCTTAAAAATATGACTTCCTTTCTTGAAATTCTAACCTTTTTTGTTAAAAGTCTGACTTTTAAACTCAGAATTCTGCCTTTTTTCCTCAAAATTCAGACGTTTTTTTTTTTCTTGAAATTTGGACTTTTTTTCCTTCAAAATTTGACCTTTTGGCCTAAAATTTTGATTTTTTTTTCTTAAAAATATGACTTCCTTTCTTGAAATTCTAACCTTTTTTGTTAAAAGTCTGACTTTTAAACTCAGAATTCTGCCTTTTTTCCTCAAAATTCAGACGTTTTTTTTTTCTTGAAATTTGGACTTTTTTTCCTTCAAAATTTGACCTTTTGGCCTAAAATTTTGAATTTTTTTTTCTTAAAAATATGACTTCCTTTCTTGAAATTCTAACCTTTTTTGTTAAAAGTCTGACTTTTAAACTCAGAATTCTGCCTTTTTTCCTCAAAATTCAGACGTTTTTTTTTTCTTGAAATTTGGACTTTTTTTCCTTCAAAATTTGACCTTTTGGCCTAAAATTTTGATTTTTTTTCCTTAAAAATATGACTTCCTTTCTTGAAATTCTAACCTTTTTTGTTAAAATTCTGACTTTTAAACTCAGAATTCTGCCTTTTTTCCTCAAAATTCAGACGTTTTTTTTTTCTTAAAATTTGGACTTTTTTTCTTCAAATTTTGGATTTTTTTGCTGAAAAATGGGATTTTTTTTTTCTTAAAAATCTGATTCCTTTCTTGAAATTCTAACCTTTTTTGTTAAAAGTCTGACTTTTAAACTCAGAATTCTGCCTTTTTTCCTCAAAATTCAGACGTTTTTTTTTTTCTTGAAATTTGGACTTTTTTTCCTTCAAAATTTGACCTTTTGGCCTAAAATTTTGATTTTTTTTTCTTAAAAATATGACTTCCTTTCTTGAAATTGTAACCTTTTTTGTTAAAAGTCTGACTTTTAAACTCAGAATTCTGCCTTTTTTCCTCAAAATTCAGACGTTTTTTTTTTTTCTTGAAATTTGGACTTTTTTTCTTCAAATTTTGGATTTTTTTGCTGAAAAATGGGATTTTTTTTTTCTTAAAAATCTGATTCCTTTCTTGAAATTCTAACCTTTTTTGTTAAAAGTCTGACTTTGAAACTCAGAATTCTGCCTTTTTTCCTCAAAATTCAGACGTTTTTTTTTTCTTGAAATTTGGACTTTTTTTCCTTCAAAATTTGACTTTTTGGCCTAAAATTTTGATTTTTTTTTCTTAAAAATATGACTTCCTTTCTTGAAATTCTAACCTTTTTTGTTAAAAGTCTGACTTTTAAACTCAGAATTCTGCCTTTTTTCCTCAAAATTCAGACGTTTTTTTTTTCTTGAAATTTGGACTTTTTTTCTTCAAATTTTGGATTTTTTTGCTGAAAAATGGGATTTTTTTTTTCTTAAAAATCTGATTCCTTTCTTGAAATTCTAACCTTTTTTGTTAAAAGTCTGACTTTTAAACTCAGAATTCTGCCTTTTTTCCTCAAAATTCAGACGTTTTTTTTTTTCTTGAAATTTGGACTTTTTTTCTTCAAATTTTGGATTTTTTTGCTGAAAAATGGGATTTTTTTTTTCTTAAAAATCTGATTCCTTTCTTGAAATTCTAACCTTTTTTGTTAAAAGTCTGACTTTGAAACTCAGAATTCTGCCTTTTTTCCTCAAAATTCAGACGTTTTTTTTTTCTTGAAATTTGGACTTTTTTTCCTTCAAAATTTGACTTTTTGGCCTAAAATTTTGATTTTTTTTTCTTAAAAATATGACTTCCTTTCTTGAAATTCTAACCTTTTTTGTTAAAAGTCTGACTTTTAAACTCAGAATTCTGCCTTTTTTCCTCAAAATTCAGACATTTTTTTTTTTTCTTGAAATTTGGACTTTTTTTCCTTCGAAATTTGACCTTTTGGCCTAAAATTTTGATTTTTTTTTCTTAAAAATATGACTTCCTTTCTTGAAATTCTAACCTTTTTTGTTAAAAGTCTGACTTTTAAACTCAGAATTCTGCCTTTTTTCCTCAAAATTCAGACGTTTTTTTTTTCTTGAAATTTGGACTTTTTTTCTTCAAATTTTGGATTTTTTTGCTGAAAAATGGGATTTTTTTTTTTCTTAAAAATCTGATTCCTTTCTTGAAATTCTAACCTTTTTTGTTAAAAGTCTGACTTTTAAACTCAGAATTCTGCCTTTTTTCCTCAAAATTCAGACGTTTTTTTTTTTTCTTGAAATTTGGACTTTTTTTCTTCAAATTTTGGATTTTTTTGCTGAAAAATGGGATTTTTTTTTTCTTAAAAATCTGATTCCTTTCTTGAAATTCTAACCTTTTTTGTTAAAAGTCTGACTTTTAAACTCAGAATTCTGCCTTTTTTCCTCAAAATTCAGACGTTTTTTTTTTCTTGAAATTTGGACTTTTTTTCCTTCAAAATTTGACCTTTTGGCCTAAAATTTTGATTTTTTTTTCTTAAAAATCTGATTCCTTTCTTGAAATTCTAACCTTTTTTGTTAAAAGTCTGACTTTTAAACTCAGAATTCTGCCTTTTTTCCTCAAAATTCAGACATTTTTTTTTTTTCTTGAAATTTGGACTTTTTTTCCTTCGAAATTTGACCTTTTGGCCTAAAATTTTGATTTTTTTTTTCTTAAAAATATGACTTCCTTTCTTGAAATTCTAACCTTTTTTGTTAAAATTCTGACTTTTAAACTCAGAATTCTGCCTTTTTTCCTCAAAATTCAGACGTTTTTTTTTTCTTGAAATTTGGACTTTTTTTCTTCAAATTTTGGATTTTTTTGCTGAAAAATGGGATTTTTTTTTTCTTAAAAATCTGATTCCTTTCTTGAAATTCTAACCTTTTTTGTTAAAAGTCTGACTTTTAAACTCAGAATTCTGCCTTTTTTCCTCAAAATTCAGACATTTTTTTTTTTTCTTGAAATTTGGACTTTTTTTCCTTCGAAATTTGACCTTTTGGCCTAAAATTTTGATTTTTTTTTCTTAAAAATATGACTTCCTTTCTTGAAATTCTAACCTTTTTTGTTAAAAGTCTGACTTTTAAACTCAGAATTCTGCCTTTTTTCCTCAAAATTCAGACGTTTTTTTTTTCTTGAAATTTGGACTTTTTTTCTTCAAATTTTGGATTTTTTTGCTGAAAAATGGGATTTTTTTTTTTCTTAAAAATCTGATTCCTTTCTTGAAATTCTAACCTTTTTTGTTAAAAGTCTGACTTTTAAACTCAGAATTCTGCCTTTTTTCCTCAAAATTCAGACGTTTTTTTTTTTCTTGAAATTTGGACTTTTTTTCTTCAAATTTTGGATTTTTTTGCTGAAAAATGGGATTTTTTTTTTCTTAAAAATCTGATTCCTTTCTTGAAATTCTAACCTTTTTTGTTAAAAGTCTGACTTTTAAACTCAGAATTCTGCCTTTTTTCCTCAAAATTCAGACGTTTTTTTTTTCTTGAAATTTGGACTTTTTTTCCTTCAAAATTTGACCTTTTGGCCTAAAATTTTGATTTTTTTTTCTTAAAAATCTGATTCCTTTCTTGAAATTCTAACCTTTTTTGTTAAAAGTCTGACTTTTAAACTCAGAATTCTGCCTTTTTTCCTCAAAATTCAGACATTTTTTTTTTTTCTTGAAATTTGGACTTTTTTTCCTTCGAAATTTGACCTTTTGGCCTAAAATTTTGATTTTTTTTTTCTTAAAAATATGACTTCCTTTCTTGAAATTCTAACCTTTTTTGTTAAAATTCTGACTTTTAAACTCAGAATTCTGCCTTTTTTCCTCAAAATTCAGACGTTTTTTTTTTCTTGAAATTTGGACTTTTTTTCTTCAAATTTTGGATTTTTTTGCTGAAAAATGGGATTTTTTTTTTCTTAAAAATCTGATTCCTTTCTTGGAATTCTAACCTTTTTTGTTAAAAGTCTGACTTTTAAACTCAGAATTCTGCCTTTTTTCCTCAAAATTCAGACGTTTTTTTTTTCTTGAAATTTGGACTTTTTTTCCTTCAAAATTTGACCTTTTGGCCTAAAATTTTGATTTTTTTTTCTTAAAAATATGACTTCCTTTCTTGAAATTCTAACCTTTTTTGTTAAAAGTCTGACTTTTAAACTCAGAATTCTGCCTTTTTTCCTCAAAATTCAGACGTTTTTTTTTTCTTGAAATTTGGACTTTTTTTCTTCAAATTTTGGATTTTTTTGCTGAAAAATGGGATTTTTTTTTTTCTTAAAAATCTGATTCCTTTCTTGAAATTCTAACCTTTTTTGTTAAAAGTCTGACTTTTAAACTCAGAATTCTGCCTTTTTTCCTCAAAATTCAGACGTTTTTTTTTTTCTTGAAATTTGGACTTTTTTTCTTCAAATTTTGGATTTTTTTGCTGAAAAATGGGATTTTTTTTTTCTTAAAAATCTGATTCCTTTCTTGAAATTCTAACCTTTTTTGTTAAAAGTCTGACTTTTAAACTCAGAATTCTGCCTTTTTTCCTCAAAATTCAGACGTTTTTTTTTTCTTGAAATTTGGACTTTTTTTCCTTCAAAATTTGACCTTTTGGCCTAAAATTTTGATTTTTTTTTCTTAAAAATATGACTTCCTTTCTTGAAATTGTAACCTTTTTTGTTAAAAGTCTGACTTTTAAACTCAGAATTCTGCCTTTTTTCCTCAAAATTCAGACGTTTTTTTTTTTCTTGAAATTTGGACTTTTTTTCCTTCAAAATTTGACCTTTTGGCCTAAAATTTTGATTTTTTTTTCTTAAAAATATGACTTCCTTTCTTGAAATTCTAACCTTTTTTGTTAAAAGTCTGACTTTTAAACTCAGAATTCTGCCTTTTTTCCTCAAAATTCAGACTTTTTTTTTTCTTGAAATTTGGACTTTTTTTCTTCAAATTTTGGATTTTTTTGCTGAAAAATGGGATTTTTTTTTTCTTAAAAATCTGATTCCTTTCTTGAAATTCTAACCTTTTTTGTTAAAAGTCTGACTTTTAAAGTCAGAATTCTGCCTTTTTTCCTCAAAATTCAGACGTTTTTTTTTTTCTTGAAATTTGGACTTTTTTTCCTTCAAAATTTGACCTTTTGGCCTAAAATTTTGATTTTTTTTTCTTAAAAATATGACTTCCTTTCTTGAAATTCTAACCTTTTTTGTTAAAAGTCTGACTTTTAAACTCAGAATTCTGCCTTTTTTCCTCAAAATTCAGACGTTTTTTTTTTCTTGAAATTTGGACTTTTTTTCCTTCAAAATTTGACCTTTTGGCCTAAAATTTTGATTTTTTTTTCTTAAAAATCTGATTCCTTTCTTGAAATTCTAACCTTTTTTGTTAAAAGTCTGACTTTTAAACTCAGAATTCTGCCTTTTTTCCTCAAAATTCAGACATTTTTTTTTTTTCTTGAAATTTGGACTTTTTTTCCTTCGAAATTTGACCTTTTGGCCTAAAATTTTGATTTTTTTTTTCTTAAAAATATGACTTCCTTTCTTGAAATTCTAACCTTTTTTGTTAAAATTCTGACTTTTAAACTCAGAATTCTGCCTTTTTTCCTCAAAATTCAGACGTTTTTTTTTTCTTGAAATTTGGACTTTTTTTCTTCAAATTTTGGATTTTTTTGCTGAAAAATGGGATTTTTTTTTTCTTAAAAATCTGATTCCTTTCTTGAAATTCTAACCTTTTTTGTTAAAAGTCTGACTTTTAAACTCAGAATTCTGCCTTTTTTCCTCAAAATTCAGACATTTTTTTTTTTTCTTGAAATTTGGACTTTTTTTCCTTCGAAATTTGACCTTTTGGCCTAAAATTTTGATTTTTTTTTCTTAAAAATATGACTTCCTTTCTTGAAATTCTAACCTTTTTTGTTAAAAGTCTGACTTTTAAACTCAGAATTCTGCCTTTTTTCCTCAAAATTCAGACGTTTTTTTTTTCTTGAAATTTGGACTTTTTTTCTTCAAATTTTGGATTTTTTTGCTGAAAAATGGGATTTTTTTTTTTCTTAAAAATCTGATTCCTTTCTTGAAATTCTAACCTTTTTTGTTAAAAGTCTGACTTTTAAACTCAGAATTCTGCCTTTTTTCCTCAAAATTCAGACGTTTTTTTTTTTCTTGAAATTTGGACTTTTTTTCTTCAAATTTTGGATTTTTTTGCTGAAAAATGGGATTTTTTTTTTCTTAAAAATCTGATTCCTTTCTTGAAATTCTAACCTTTTTTGTTAAAAGTCTGACTTTGAAACTCAGAATTCTGCCTTTTTTCCTCAAAATTCAGACGTTTTTTTTTTCTTGAAATTTGGACTTTTTTTCCTTCAAAATTTGACCTTTTGGCCTAAAATTTTGATTTTTTTTTCTTAAAAATATGACTTCCTTTCTTGAAATTCTAACCTTTTTTGTTAAAAGTCTGACTTTTAAACTCAGAATTCTGCCTTTTTTCCTCAAAATTCAGACGTTTTTTTTTTTCTTGAAATTTGGACTTTTTTTCTTCAAATTTTGGATTTTTTTGCTGAAAAATGGGATTTTTTTTTTTTAAAAATCTGATTCCTTTCTTGAAATTCTAACCTTTTTTGTTAAAATTCTGACTTTTAAACTCAGAATTCTGCCTTTTTTCCTCAAAATTCAGACTTTTTTTTTTTCTTGAAATTTGGACTTTTTTTCCTTCAAAATTTGACCTTTTGGCCTAAAATTTTGATTTTTTTTTCGTAAAAATATGACTTCCTTTCTTGAAATTCTAACCTTTTTTGTTAAAAGTCTGACTTTTAAACTCAGAATTCTGCCTTTTTTCCTCAAAATTCAGACGTTTTTTTTTTCTTGAAATTTGGACTTTTTTTCTTCAAATTTTGGATTTTTTTGCTGAAAAATGGGATTTTTTTTTTCTTAAAAATCTGATTCCTTTCTTGGACTTCTAACCTTTTTTGTTAAAAGTCTGACTTTTAAAGTCAGAATTCTGCCTTTTTTCCTCAAAATTCAGACGTTTTTTTTTTTCTTGAAATTTGGACTTTTTTTCCTTCAAAATTTGACCTTTTGGCCTAAAATTTTGATTTTTTTTTCTTAAAAATATGACTTCCTTTCTTGAAATTCTAACCTTTTTTGTTAAAAGTCTGACTTTTAAACTCAGAATTCTGCCTTTTTTCCTCAAAATTCAGACGTTTTTTTTTTCTTGAAATTTGGACTTTTTTTCTTCAAATTTTGGATTTTTTTGCTGAAAAATGGGATTTTTTTTTTCTTAAAAATCTGATTCCTTTCTTGAAATTCTAACCTTTTTTGTTAAAAGTCTGACTTTTAAACTCAGAATTCTGCCTTTTTTCCTCAAAATTCAGACGTTTTTTTTTTCTTG
The DNA here is from genome assembly GCA_033000465.1 of Sciaenops ocellatus. Classification (NCBI taxonomy): domain Eukaryota; kingdom Metazoa; phylum Chordata; class Actinopteri; family Sciaenidae; genus Sciaenops; species Sciaenops ocellatus. Next base: position 492,100 of record CP136873.1, on the reverse strand, counting down.
AAATTTGGACTTTTTTTCCTTCAAATTTTGGATTTTTTTGCTGAAAAATGGGATTTTTTTTTTTCTTAAAAATCTGATTCCTTTCTTGAAATTCTAACCTTTTTTGTTAAAAGTCTGACTTTTAAACTCAGAATTCTGCCTTTTTTCCTCAAAATTCAGACGTTTTTTTTTTTCTTGAAATTTGGACTTTTTTTCCTTCAAATTTTGGATTTTTTTGCTGAAAAATGGGATTTTTTTTTTCTTAAAAATCTGATTCCTTTCTTGAAATTCTAACCTTTTTTGTTAAAAGTCTGACTTTTAAACTCAGAATTCTGCCTTTTTTCCTCAAAATTCAGACGTTTTTTTTTTTTCTTGAAATTTGGACTTTTTTTCCTTCAAAATTTGACCTTTTGGCCTAAAATTTTGATTTTTTTTTCTTAAAAATATGACTTCCTTTCTTGAAATTCTAACCTTTTTTGTTAAAAGTCTGACTTTTAAACTCAGAATTCTGCCTTTTTTCCTCAAAATTCAGACGTTTTTTTTTTCTTGAAATTTGGACTTTTTTTCCTTCAAAATTTGACCTTTTGGCCTAAAATTTTGATTTTTTTTTCTTAAAAATATGACTTCCTTTCTTGAAATTCTAACCTTTTTTGTTAAAAGTCTGACTTTTAAACTCAGAATTCTGCCTTTTTTCCTCAAAATTCAGACGTTTTTTTTTTTCTTGAAATTTGCACTTTTTTTCCTTCAAAATTTGACCTTTTGGCCTAAAATTTTGATTTTTTTTTCTTAAAAATATGACTTCCTTTCTTGAAATTCTAACCTTTTTTGTTAAAAGTCTGACTTTTAAACTCAGAATTCTGCCTTTTTTCCTCAAAATTCAGACGTTTTTTTTTTTCTTGAAATTTGGACTTTTTTTCCTTCAAATTTTGGATTTTTTTGCTGAAAAATTGGATTTTTTTTTTCTTAAAAATATGACTTCCTTTCTTGAAATTCTAACCTTTTTTGTTAAAAGTCTGACTTTTAAACTCAGAATTCTGCCTTTTTTCCTCAAAATTCAGACGTTTTTTTTTTCTTGAAATTTGGACTTTTTTTCCTTCAAAATTTGACCTTTTGGCCTAAAATTTTGATTTTTTTTTCTTAAAAATATGACTTCCTTTCTTGAAATTCTAACCTTTTTTGTTAAAAGTCTGACTTTTAAACTCAGAATTCTGCCTTTTTTCCTCAAAATTCAGACGTTTTTTTTTTCTTGAAATTTGGACTTTTTTTCCTTCAAAATTTGGGATTTTTTTGCTGAAAAATTGGATTTTTTTTTCTTAAAAATATGACTTCCTTTCTTGAAATTCTAACCTTTTTTGTTAAAAGTCTGACTTTTAAACTCAGAATTCTGCCTTTTTTCCTCAAAATTCAGACGTTTTTTTTTTCTTGAAATTTGGACTTTTTTTCCTTCAAATTTTGGATTTTTTTGCTGAAAAATTGGATTTTTTTTTTCTTAAAAATATGACTTCCTTTCTTGAAATTCTAACCTTTTTTGTTAAAAGTCTGACTTTTAAAGTCAGAATTCTGCCTTTTTTCCTCAAAATTCAGACGTTTTTTTTTTCTTGAAATTTGGACTTTTTTTCCTTCAAAATTTGACCTTTTGGCCTAAAATTTTGATTTTTTTTTCTTAAAAATATGACTTCCTTTCTTGAAATTCTAACCTTTTTTGTTAAAAGTCTGACTTTTAAACCCAGAATTCTGCCTTTTTTCCTCAAAATTCAGACGTTTTTTTTTTCTTGAAATTTGGACTTTTTTTCCTTCAAAATTTGACCTTTTGGCCTAAAATTTTGATTTTTTTTTTCTTAAAAATATGACTTCCTTTCTTGAAATTCTAACCTTTTTTTTAAAAAGTCTGACTTTTAAAGTCAGAATTCTGCCTTTTTTCCTCAAAATTCAGACGTTTTTTTTTTCTTGAAATTTGGACTTTTTTTCCTTCAAAATTTGACCTTTTGGCCTAAAATTTTGATTTTTTTTTCTTAAAAATATGACTTCCTTTCTTGAAATTCTAACCTTTTTTGTTAAAAGTCTGACTTTTAAACTCAGAATTCTGCCTTTTTTCCTCAAAATTCAGACGTTTTTTTTTTCTTGAAATTTGCACTTTTTTTCCTTCAAAATTTGACCTTTTGGCCTAAAATTTTGATTTTTTTTTTCTTAAAAATATGACTTCCTTTCTTGAAATTCTAACCTTTTTTGTTAAAAGTCTGACTTTTAAACTCAGAATTCTGCCTTTTTTCCTCAAAATTCAGACGTTTTTTTTTTTCTTGAAATTTGCACTTTTTTTCCTTCAAATTTTGGATTTTTTTGCTGACAAATTGGATTTTTTTTTTCTTAAAAATATGACTTCCTTTCTTGAAATTCTAACATTTTTTGTTAAAAGTCTGACTTTTAAACTCAGAATTCTGCCTTTTTTCCTCAAAATTCAGACGTTTTTTTTTTCTTGAAATTTGGACTTTTTTTCCTTCAAATTTTGGATTTTTTTGCTGAAAAATTGGATTTTTTTTTTCTTAAAAATATGACTTCCTTTCTTGAAATTCTAACCTTTTTTGTTAAAAGTCTGACTTTTAAACTCAGAATTCTGCCTTTTTTCCTCAAAATTCAGACGTTTTTTTTTCTTGAAATTTGGACTTTTTTTCCTTCAAAATTTGACCTTTTGGCCTAAAATTTTGATTTTTTTTTCTTAAAAATATGACTTCCTTTCTTGAAATTCTAACCTTTTTTGTTAAAAGTCTGACTTTTAAACTCAGAATTCTGCCTTTTTTCCTCAAAATTCAGACGTTTTTTTTTTTCTTGAAATTTGGACTTTTTTTCTTCAAATTTTGGATTTTTTTGCTGAAAAATGGGATTTTTTTTTCTTAAAAATCTGATTCCTTTCTTGAAATTCTAACCTTTTTTGTTAAAAGTCTGACTTTTAAAGTCAGAATTCTGCCTTTTTTCCTCAAAATTCAGACGTTTTTTTTTTCTTGAAATTTGGACTTTTTTTCCTTCAAATTTGGGATTTTTTTGCTGAAAAATTGGATCTTTTTTTTCTTAAAAATCTGATTCCTTTCTTGAAATTCTAACCTTTTTTGTTAAAAGTCTGACTTTTAAAGTCAGAATTCTGCCTTTTTTCCTCAAAATTCAGACGTTTTTTTTTTCTTGAAATTTGGACTTTTTTTCCTTCAAAATTTGACCTTTTGGCCTAAAATTTTGATTTTTTTTTCTTAAAAATATGACTTCCTTTCTTGAAATTCTAACCTTTTTTGTTAAAAGTCTGACTTTTAAACTCAGAATTCTGCCTTTTTTCCTCAAAATTCAGACGTTTTTTTTTTCTTGAAATTTGGACTTTTTTTCCTTCAAAATTTGGGATTTTTTTGCTGAAAATTTGGATTTTTTTTTCTTAAAAATATGACTTCCTTTCTTGAAATTCTAACCTTTTTTGTTAAAAGTCTGACTTTTAAACTCAGAATTCTGCCTTTTTTCCTCAAAATTCAGATGTTTTTTTTTTCTTGAAATTTGGACTTTTTTTCCTTCAAAATTTGACCTTTTGGCCTAAAATTTTGATTTTTTTTTCTTAAAAATATGACTTCCTTTCTTGAAATTCTAACATTTTTTGTTAAAAGTCTGACTTTTAAACTCAGAATTCTGCCTTTTTTCCTCAAAATTCAGACGTTTTTTTTTTCTTGAAATTTGGACTTTTTTTCTTCAAATTTTGGATTTTTTTGCTGAAAAATGGAATTTTTTTTTTCTTAAAAATCTGATTCCTTTCTTGAAATTCTAACCTTTTTTGTTAAAAGTCTGACTTTTAAACTCAGAATTCTGCCTTTTTTCTCAAAATTCAGACGTTTTTTTTTTCTTGAAATTTGGACTTTTTTTCCTTCAAATTTTGGATTTTTTTGCTGAAAAATTGGATTTTTTTTTTCTTAAAAATATGACCTCCTTTCTTGAAATTCTAACATTTTTTGTTAAAAGTCTGACTTTTAAACTCAGAATTCTGCCTTTTTTCCTCAAAATTCAGACGTTTTTTTTTTCTTGAAATTTGGACTTTTTTTCCTTCAAAATTTGACCTTTTGGCCTAAAATTTTGATTTTTTTTTCTTAAAAATATGACTTCCTTTCTTGAAATTCTAACCTTTTTTGTTAAAAGTCTGACTTTTAAACTCAGAATTCTGCCTTTTTTCCTCAAAATTCAGACGTTTTTTTTTTTCTTGAAATTTGGACTTTTTTTCTTCAAATTTTGGATTTTTTTGCTGAAAAATGGGATTTTTTTTTTCTTAAAAATCTGATTCCTTTCTTGAAATTCTAACCTTTTTTGTTAAAAGTCTGACTTTTAAACTCAGAATTCTGCCTTTTTTCCTCAAAATTCAGACGTTTTTTTTTTCTTGAAATTTGGACTTTTTTTCCTTCAAAATTTGACCTTTTGGCCTAAAATTTAGATTTTTTTTTCTTAAAAATATGACTTCCTTTCTTGAAATTCTAACCTTTTTTGTTAAAAGTCTGACTTTTAAACTCAGAATTCTGCCTTTTTTCCTCAAAATTCAGACGTTTTTTTTTTCTTGAAATTTGGACTTTTTTTCCTTCAAATTTGGGATTTTTTTGCTGAAAAATTGGATCTTTTTTTTCTTAAAAATCTGATTCCTTTCTTGAAATTCTAACCTTTTTTGTTAAAAGTCTGACTTTTAAAGTCAGAATTCTGCCTTTTTTCCTCAAAATTCAGACGTTTTTTTTTTCTTGAAATTTGGACTTTTTTTCCTTCAAAATTTGACCTTTTGGCCTAAAATTTTGATTTTTTTTTCTTAAAAATATGACTTCCTTTCTTGAAATTCTAACCTTTTTTGTTAAAAGTCTGACTTTTAAACTCAGAATTCTGCCTTTTTTCCTCAAAATTCAGACGTTTTTTTTTTCTTGAAATTTGGACTTTTTTTCCTTCAAAATTTGACCTTTTGGCCTAAAATTTTGATTTTTTTTTTCTTAAAAATATGACTTCCTTTCTTGAAATTCTAACCTTTTTTGTTAAAAGTCTGACTTTTAAACTCAGAATTCTGCCTTTTTTCCTCAAAATTCAGATTTTTTTTTTTCTTGAAATTTGGACTTTTTTTCCTTCAAAATTTGACCTTTTGGCCTAAAATTTTGATTTTTTTTTCTTAAAAATATGACTTCCTTTCTTGAAATTCTAACATTTTTTGTTAAAAGTCTGACTTTTAAACTCAGAATTCTGCCTTTTTTCCTCAAAATTCAGACGTTTTTTTTTTCTTGAAATTTGGACTTTTTTTCTTCAAATTTTGGATTTTTTTGCTGAAAAATGGGATTTTTTTTTTCTTAAAAATCTGATTCCTTTCTTGAAATTCTAACCTTTTTTGTTAAAAGTCTGACTTTTAAACTCAGAATTCTGCCTTTTTTCCTCAAAATTCAGACGTTTTTTTTTTCTTGAAATTTGGACTTTTTTTCCTTCAAATTTTGGATTTTTTTGCTGAAAAATTGGATTTTTTTTTTTCTTAAAAATATGACTTCCTTTCTTGAAATTCTAACCTTTTTTGTTAAAAGTCTGACTTTTAAACTCAGAATTCTGCCTTTTTTCCTCAAAATTCAGACGTTTTTTTTTTCTTGAAATTTGGACTTTTTTTCCTTCAAATTTGGGATTTTTTTGCTGAAAAATTGGATCTTTTTTTTATTAAAAATCTGATTCCTTTCTTGAAATTCTAACCTTTTTTGTTAAAAGTCTGACTTTTAAAGTCAGAATTCTGCCTTTTTTACTCAAAATTCAGACGTTTTTTTTTTCTTGAAATTTGGACTTTTTTTCCTTCAAAATTTGACCTTTTGGCCTAAAATTTTGATTTTTTTTTCTTAAAAATATGACTTCCTTTCTTGAAATTCTAACATTTTTTGTTAAAAGTCTGACTTTTAAACTCAGAATTCTGCCTTTTTTCCTCAAAATTCAGACGTTTTTTTTTTCTTGAAATTTGGACTTTTTTTCTTCAAATTTTGGATTTTTTTGCTGAAAAATGGGATTTTTTTTTCTTAAAAATATGACTTCCTTTCTTGAAATTCTAACCTTTTTTGTTAAAAGTCTGACTTTTAAACTCAGAATTCTGCCTTTTTTCCTCAAAATTCAGATGTTTTTTTTTTCTTGAAATTTGGACTTTTTTTCCTTCAAAATTTGACCTTTTGGCCTAAAATTTTGATTTTTTTTTCTTAAAAATATGACTTCCTTTCTTGAAATTCTAACATTTTTTGTTAAAAGTCTGACTTTTAAACTCAGAATTCTGCCTTTTTTCCTCAAAATTCAGACGTTTTTTTTTTCTTGAAATTTGGACTTTTTTTCTTCAAATTTTGGATTTTTTTGCTGAAAAATGGGATTTTTTTTTCTTAAAAATCTGATTCCTTTCTTGAAATTCTAACCTTTTTTGTTAAAAGTCTGACTTTTAAACTCAGAATTCTGCCTTTTTTCTCAAAATTCAGACGTTTTTTTTTTCTTGAAATTTGGACTTTTTTTCCTTCAAATTTTGGATTTTTTTGCTGAAAAATTGGATTTTTTTTTTCTTAAAAATATGACCTCCTTTCTTGAAATTCTAACATTTTTTGTTAAAAGTCTGACTTTTAAACTCAGAATTCTGCCTTTTTTCCTCAAAATTCAGACGTTTTTTTTTTCTTGAAATTTGGACTTTTTTTCCTTCAAAATTTGACCTTTTGGCCTAAAATTTTGATTTTTTTTTCTTAAAAATATGACTTCCTTTCTTGAAATTCTAACCTTTTTTGTTAAAAGTCTGACTTTTAAACTCAGAATTCTGCCTTTTTTCCTCAAAATTCAGACGTTTTTTTTTTTCTTGAAATTTGGACTTTTTTTCTTCAAATTTTGGATTTTTTTGCTGAAAAATGGGATTTTTTTTTTCTTAAAAATCTGATTCCTTTCTTGAAATTCTAACCTTTTTTGTTAAAAGTCTGACTTTTAAACTCAGAATTCTGCCTTTTTTCCTCAAAATTCAGACGTTTTTTTTTTCTTGAAATTTGGACTTTTTTTCCTTCAAAATTTGACCTTTTGGCCTAAAATTTAGATTTTTTTTTTCTTAAAAATATGACTTCCTTTCTTGAAATTCTAACCTTTTTTGTTAAAAGTCTGACTTTTAAACTCAGAATTCTGCCTTTTTTCCTCAAAATTCAGACGTTTTTTTTTTCTTGAAATTTGGACTTTTTTTCCTTCAAAATTTGACCTTTTGGCCTAAAATTTTGATTTTTTTTTCTTAAAAATATGACTTCCTTTCTTGAAATTCTAACCTTTTTTGTTAAAAGTCTGACTTTTAAACTCAGAATTCTGCCTTTTTTCCTCAAAATTCAGACGTTTTTTTTTTCTTGAAATTTGGACTTTTTTTCCTTCAAAATTTGACCTTTTGGCCTAAAATTTTGATTTTTTTTTCTTAAAAATATGACTTCCTTTCTTGAAATTCTAACCTTTTTTGTTAAAAGTCTGACTTTTAAACTCAGAATTCTGCCTTTTTTCCTCAAAATTCAGACGTTTTTTTTTTCTTGAAATTTGGACTTTTTTTCCTTCAAATTTTGGATTTTTTTGCTGAAAAATTGGATTTTTTTTTTCTTAAAAATATGACTTCCTTTCTTGAAATTCTAACCTTTTTTGTTAAAAGTCTGACTTTTAAACTCAGAATTCTGCCTTTTTTCCTCAAAATTCAGACGTTTTTTTTTTCTTGAAATTTGGACTTTTTTTCCTTCAAATTTGGGATTTTTTTGCTGAAAAATTGGAACTTTTTTTTCTTAAAAATCTGATTCCTTTCTTGAAATTCTAACCTTTTTTGTTAAAAGTCTGACTTTTAAAGTCAGAATTCTGCCTTTTTTCCTCAAAATTCAGACGTTTTTTTTTTCTTGAAATTTGGACTTTTTTTCCTTCAAAATTTGACCTTTTGGCCTAAAATTTTGATTTTTTTTTCTTAAAAATATGACTTCCTTTCTTGAAATTCTAACCTTTTTTGTTAAAAGTCTGACTTTTAAACTCAGAATTCTGCCTTTTTTCCTCAAAATTCAGACGTTTTTTTTTTTTTGAAATTTGGACTTTTTTTCCTTCAAATTTTGGATTTTTTTGCTGAAAAATTGGATTTTTTTTTCTTAAAAATATGACTTCCTTTCTTGAAATTCTAACCTTTTTTGTTAAAAGTCTGACTTTTAAACTCAGAATTCTGCCTTTTTTCCTCAAAATTCAGACGTTTTTTTTTTCTTGAAATTTGGACTTTTTTTCCTTCAAAATTTGACCTTTTGGCCTAAAATTTTGATTTTTTTTTTCTTAAAAATATGACTTCCTTTCTTGAAATTCTAACCTTTTTTGTTAAAAGTCTGACTTTTAAACTCAGAATTCTGCCTTTTTTCCTCAAAATTCAGACGTTTTTTTTTTCTTGAAATTTGGACTTTTTTTCCTTCAAATTTTGGATTTTTTTGCTGAAAAATTGGATTTTTTTTTTCTTAAAAATATGACTTCCTTTCTTGAAATTCTAACCTTTTTTGTTAAAAGTCTGACTTTTAAACTCAGAATTCTGCCTTTTTTCCTCAAAATTCAGACGTTTTTTTTTTCTTGAAATTTGGACTTTTTTTCCTTCAAATTTGGGATTTTTTTGCTGAAAAATTGGATCTTTTTTTTCTTAAAAATCTGATTCCTTTCTTGAAATTCTAACCTTTTTTGTTAAAAGTCTGACTTTTAAAGTCAGAATTCTGCCTTTTTTCCTCAAAATTCAGACGTTTTTTTTTTCTTGAAATTTGGACTTTTTTTCCTTCAAAATTTGACCTTTTGGCCTAAAATTTTGATTTTTTTTTCTTAAAAATATGACTTCCTTTCTTGAAATTCTAACCTTTTTTGTTAAAAGTCTGACTTTTAAACTCAGAATTCTGCCTTTTTTCCTCAAAATTCAGACGTTTTTTTTTTCTTGAAATTTGGACTTTTTTTCCTTCAAATTTGGGATTTTTTTGCTGAAAAATTGGATCTTTTTTTTCTTAAAAATCTGATTCCTTTCTTGAAATTCTAACCTTTTTTGTTAAAAGTCTGACTTTTAAAGTCAGAATTCTGCCTTTTTTCCTCAAAATTCAGACGTTTTTTTTTTCTTGAAATTTGGACTTTTTTTCCTTCAAAATTTGACCTTTTGGCCTAAAATTTTGATTTTTTTTTCTTAAAAATATGACTTCCTTTCTTGAAATTCTAACCTTTTTTGTTAAAAGTCTGACTTTTAAACTCAGAATTCTGCCTTTTTTCCTCAAAATTCAGACGTTTTTTTTTTTCTTTAAATTTGGACTTTTTTTCTTCAAATTTTGGATTTTTTTGCTGAAAAATTGGATTTTTTTTTCTTAAAAATATGACTTCCTTTCTTGAAATTCTAACCTTTTTTGTTAAAAGTCTGACTTTTAAAGTCAGAATTCTGCCTTTTTTCCTCAAAATTCAGACGTTTTTTTTTTCTTGAAATTTGGACTTTTTTTCCTTCAAAATTTGACCTTTTGGCCTAAAATTTTGATTTTTTTTTCTTAAAAATATGACTTCCTTTCTTGAAATTCTAACCTTTTTTGTTAAAAGTCTGACTTTTAAACTCAGAATTCTGCCTTTTTTCCTCAAAATTCAGACGTTTTTTTTTTCTTGAAATTTGGACTTTTTTTCTTCAAATTTTGGATTTTTTTGCTGAAAAATGGGATTTTTTTTTTCTTAAAAATCTGATTCCTTTCTTGAAATTCTAACCTTTTTTGTTAAAAGTCTGACTTTTAAACTCAGAATTCCACCTTTTTTCCTCAAAATTCAGACGTTTTTTTTTTCTTGAAATTTGGACTTTTTTTCCTTCAAATTTTGGATTTTTTTGCTGAAAAATTGAATTTTTTTTTTCTTAAAAATATGACTTCCTTTCTTGAAATTCTAACATTTTTTGTTAAAAGTCTGACTTTTAAACTCAGAATTCTGCCTTTTTTCCTCAAAATTCAGACGTTTTTTTTTTTCTTGAAATTTGGACTTTTTTTCCTTCAAAATTTGACCTTTTGGCCTAAAATTTTGATTTTTTTTCCTTAAAAATATGACTTCCTTTCTTGAAATTCTAACCTTTTTTGTTAAAAGTCTGACTTTTAAACTCAGAATTCTGCCTTTTTTCCTCAAAATTCAGACTTTTTTTTTTTTCTTGAAATTTGGACTTTTTTTCCTTCAAAATTTGACCTTTTGGCCTAAAATTTTGATTTTTTTTTTCTTAAAAATCTGATTCCTTTCTTGAAATTCTAACCTTTTTTGTTAAAAGTCTGACTTTTAAACTCAGAATTCCACCTTTTTTCCTCAAAATTCAGACGTTTTTTTTTTCTTGAAATTTGGACTTTTTTTCCTTCAAATTTTGGATTTTTTTGCTGAAAAATTGAATTTTTTTTTTCTTAAAAATATGACTTCCTTTCTTGAAATTCTAACATTTTTTGTTAAAAGTCTGACTTTTAAACTCAGAATTCTGCCTTTTTTCCTCAAAATTCAGACGTTTTTTTTTTTCTTGAAATTTGGACTTTTTTTCCTTCAAAATTTGACCTTTTGGCCTAAAATTTTGATTTTTTTTCCTTAAAAATATGACTTCCTTTCTTGAAATTCTAACCTTTTTTGTTAAAAGTCTGACTTTTAACCTCAGAATTCTGCCTTTTTTCCTCAAAATTCAGACGTTTTTTTTTTTCTTGAAATTTCGAATTTTTGCCTGCAAATTTTGATTTTTCTCAGGTTAGGGTTAGTGTTAGGGTTTGGTAGGGTTAGGATTAGGGTTAGGGTTAGGGGTAGATTAGGGTTAGGGTTAGGGTTAGATTAGGGTTAGCATAGGGTTAAGGGTTAGAGTAGGGTTAAGATTAGGGTTAGGGTTATGGTAGGGTTAGGGTTAGATTAGGGTTAGGGGTTAGGGTTAGATTAGGGTTAGGGTTAGGTTAGGGTTAAGGGTTAGGGTTAGAGTTAGAGTAGGGTTAGGGTTAGGGTAGGGTTAGGGTTAGGGTTAGATTAGGGTTAGGGTTAGGGTGAGCATAGGGTTAGGGTAGGGTTAGGGTTAGATTAGGGTTAGCATAAGGTTAAGGGTTAGAGTAGGGTTAAGATTAGGGTTAGGGTTAGGGTAGGGTTAGGGTTAGATTAGGGTTAGGGTTAGGGTTAGATTAGGGTTAGGGTTAGGGTTAGATTAGGGTTAGCATAGGGTTCGGGTAGGGTTAAGGGTTAGGGTTAGGGTTAGATTAGGGTTAGGGGTTAGGGTTAGATTAGGGTTAGGGTTAGGGTAGGGTTAAGGGTTAGGGTTAGGGTTAGATTAGGGATAGGGGTTAGGGTTAGAGTAGGGTTAGGGTTAAGGGCAAGGGTTAGGGTTGGTTTAGGGTTAGGGATAGGGTAGGGTTAGGATTTGGGCTACGGGGTTCTTGAAATTTTAACCTTTTTTGTTAAAAATTTGACTCTTAAACAAAGAATTCTGCCTTTTTTCCTCAAAATTCAGAATTATTTTTTTTTGTGAAATTTTGACTTTTTGCCTGCAAATTTTGATATTTTTCAGGCTAGGGTTAGTGTTAGGGTTAGATGAGGGTTAGTTTTAGGGTTGGGCAGGGTTAGGGTTAGGGTTAGATAAGGGTTAGGGTTAGGCTTAGGGTTAGCATAAGGTTAAGGGTTAGTGTTAGAGTAGGGTTAGGGTTAGGGTTAGGGTTAGTCTTACGATTAGCATAAGGTTAAGGGTTAGGGTTAGAGTAGGGTTAGGGTTACATTAGGGTTAGGGTTAGCATAGGGGTAAGGGTTAGGGTTAGGGTTAGGGTTAGCATAGGGTTAGGGTAGGGTTAGGGTTAGATTAGGGTTAGGGTTGGGTTAGGGTTAAGGGTTAGGATTAAGGTTAGGGCTATGGTAGGGTTAGATTAGGGTTAGGGTTAGGGTTAGATTAGGGTTAGCATAGGGTTAGGGTTAGGGTTAGCATAGGGTTAGGGTTAGGGTTAGGGTAGGGTTATGGTTAAGGGTTTGGTTTAGGTTTAGAGTAGGGTTAGGGTAGATTAGGTTTGGGGTTAGGTTTAGATTAGGGTTAGGGTTAGGGTTAGATTAGGGTTAGGGTTAGGGTTAGAGTAGGGTTAGCATACGGTTAGGGGATAGGGTTAGGGTTAGGGGGTTCTTGAAATTCTAACCTTTTTTGTTAAAAGTCTGACTTTTATACTCAGAATTCTGCCTTTTTTCCTCAAAATTCAGACGTTTTTTTTTTCTTGAAATTTCAAATTTTTGCCTGCAAATTTGGTTTTTCTCAGGTTAGGGTTAGTGTTAGGGTTTGGTAGGGTTAGGATTAGGGTTAGGTTAGGGTTAGGGTTAGGGGTAGATTAGGGTTAGGGTTAGGGTTAGATTAGGGTTAGCATAGGGTTAAGGGTTAGAGTAGGGTTAAGATTAGGGTTAGGGTTATGGTAGGGTTAGGGTTAGATTAGGGTTAGGATTAGGGTTAGATTAGGGTTAGGGTTAGGGTTAGATTAGGGTTAGGGTTAGATTAGGGTTAGGGTTAGGGTTAGGGTTAGGTTAGGGTTAAGGGTTAGGGTTAGAGTTAGAGTAGGGTTAGGGTTAGGGTAGGGTTAGGGTTAGGGTTAGATTAGGGTTAGGGTTAGGGTGAGCATAGGGTTAGGGTAGGGTTAGGGTTAGATTAGGGTTAGGGTTAGATTAGGGTTAGCATAGGGTTAAGGGTTAGAATAGGGTTAAGATTAGGGTTAGGGTTAGGGTAGGGTTAGGGTTAGATTAGGGTTAGGGTTAGGGTTAGATTAGGGTTAGGGTTAGGGTTAGATTAGGGTTAGCATAGGGTTCGGGTAGGGTTAAGGGTTAGGGTTAGATTAGGGTTAGGGGTTAGGGTTAGATTAGGGTTAGGGTTAGGGTAGGGTTAAGGGTTAGGGTTAGGGTTAGATTAGGGATAGGGGTTAGGGTTAGAGTAGGGTTAGGGTAGGGTTAGGGTTAGATTAGGGTTAGGGTTGGGTTAGGGTTAAGGGTTAGGATTAGGGTTAGGGCTATGGTAGGGTTAGATTAGGGTTAGGGTTAGATTAGGGTTAGCATAGGGTTAGGGTTAGGGTTAGCATAGGGTTAGGGTTAGGGTTAGGGTAGGGTTATGGTTAAGGGTTTGGTTTAGGTTTAGAGTAGGGTTAGGGTTAGATTAGGGTTGGGGTTAGGTTTAGATTAGGGTTATAGTTAGGGTTAGATTAGGGTTAGGGTTAGATTAGGGTTAGCATAGGGTTCGGGTAGGGTTAAGGGTTAGGGTTAGGGTTAGATTAGGGTTAGGGGTTAGGGTTAGATTAGGGTTAGGGTTAGGGTAGGGTTAAGGGTTAGGGTTAGGGTTAGATTAGGGATAGGGGTTAGGGTTAGAGTAGCGTTAGGGTTAAGGGCAAGGGTTAGGGTTGGGTTAGGGTTAGGGATAGGGTAGGGTTAGGATTTGGGCTACGGGGTTCTTGAAATTCTAACCTTTTTTGTTAAAAATTTGACTTTTAAACAAAGAATTCTGCCTTTTTTCCTCAAAATTCAGAATTATTTTTTTTCGTGAAATTTGGACTTTTTTTCCTTCAAGATTTGATCTTTTGGCCTAAAATTTTGATTTTTTTTTCTTAAAAATATGACTTCCTTTCTTGAAATTCTAACCTTTTTTGTTAAAAGTCTGACTTTTAAACTCAGAATTCTGCCTTTTTTCCTCAAAATTCAGACGTTTTTTTTTCTTGAAATTTGGACTTTTTTTCTTCAAATTTTGGATTTTTTTGCTGAAAAATGGGATTTTTTTTTTCTTAAAAATCTGATTCCTTTCTTGAAATTCTAACCTTTTTTGTTAAAAGTCTGACTTTTAAACTCAGAATTCTGCCTTTTTTCCTCAAAATTCAGACGTTTTTTTTTTCTTGAAATTTCGAATTTTTGCCTGCAAATTTTGATTTTTCTCAGGTTAGGGTTAGTGTTAGGGTTTGGTAGGGTTAGGATTAGGGTTAGGTTAGGGTTAGGGTTAGGGGTAGATTAGGGTTAGGGTTAGGGTTAGATTAGGGTTAGCATAGGGTTAAGGGTTAGAGTAGGGTTAAGATTAGGGTTAGGGTTGTGGTAGGGTTAGGGTTAGATTAGGGTTAGGATTAGGGTTAGATTAGGATTAGGGTTAGGGTTAGATTAGGGTTAGGGGTTAGGGTTAGATTAGGGTTAGGGTTAGGGTTAGGGTTAGGTTAGGGTTAAGGGTTAGGGTTAGAGTTAGAGTAGGGTTAGGGTTAGGGTAGGGTTAGGGTTAGGGTTAGATTAGGGTTAGGGTTAGGGTGAGCATAGGGTTAGGGTAGGGTTAGGGTTAGATTAGGGTTAGGGTTAGATTAGGGTTAGCATAGGGTTAAGGGTTAGAGTAGGGTTAAGATTAGGGTTAGGGTTAGGGTAGGGTTAGGGTTAGATTAGGGTTAGGGTTAGGGTTAGATTAGGGTTAGGGTTAGGGTTAGATTAGGGTTAGGGTTAGGGTTCGGGTAGGGTTAAGGGTTAGGGTTAGGGTTAGATTAGGGTTAGGGGTTAGGGTTAGATTAGGGTTAGGGTTAGGGTAGGGTTTAGGGTTAGGGTTAGGGTTAGATTAGGGATAGGGGTTAGGGTTAGAGTAGGGTTAGGGTTAAGGGCAAGGGTTAGGGTTGGGTTAGGGTTAGGGATAGGGTAGGGTTAGGATTTGGGCTACGGGGTTCTTGAAATTCTAACTTTTTTTGTAAAAAATTTGACTTTTAAACAAAGAATTCTGCCTTTTTTCCTCAAAATTCAGAATTATTTTTTTTTGTGAAATGTTGACTTTTTGCCTGCAAATTTTGATATTTTTCAGGCTAGGGTTAGTGTTAGGGTTAGATGAGGGTTAGTGTTAGGGTTGGGCAGGGTTAGGGTTAGGGTTAGGCTTAGGGTTAGCATAAGGTTAAGGGTTAGTGTTAGAGTAGGGTTAGGGTTAGGGTTAGGCTTAGGGTTAGCATAAGGTTAAGGGTTAGTGTTAGAGTAGGGTTAGGGTTAGGGTTAGTCTTACGATTAGCATAAGGTTAAGGGTTAGGGTAAGAGTAGGGTTAGGGTTACATTAGGGTTAGGGTTAGCATAGGGGTAAGGGTTAGGGTTAGGGTTAGCATAGGGTTAGGGTAGGGTTAGGGTTAGATTAGGGTTAGGGTTGGGTTAGGGTTAAGGGTTAGGATTAGGGTTAGGGCTATGGTAGGGTTAGATTAGGGTTAGGGTTAGATTAGGGTTAGCATAGGGTTAGGGTTAGGGTTAGCATAGGGTTAGGGTTAGGGTTAGGGTAGGGTTATGGTTAAGGGTTTGGTTTAGGTTTAGAGTAGGGTTAGGGTTAGATTAGGGTTGGGGTTAGGTTTAGATTAGGGTTATGGTTAGGGTTAGATTAGGGTTAGGGTTAGGGTTAGATTAGGGTTAGGGGTTAGGGTTAGATTAGGGTTAGGGTTAGGTTAGGGTTAAGGGTTAGGGTTAGAGTTAGAGTAGGGTTAGGGTAGGGTTAGGGTTAGGGTTAGATTAGGGTTAGGGTGAGCATAGGGTTAGGGTAGGGTTAGGGTTAGATTAGGGTTAGGGTTAGATTAGGGTTAGCATAGGGTTAAGGGTTAGAGTAGGGTTAAGATTAGGGTTAGGGTTAGGGTAGGGTTAGGGTTAGATTAGGGTTAGGGTTAGGGTTAGATTAGGGTTAGGGTTAGGGTTAGATTAGGGTTAGCATAGGGTTCAGGTAGGGTTAAGGGTTAGGGTTAGGGTTAGATTAGGGTTAGGGGTTAGGGTTAGGGTGGGTTAAGGGTTAGGGTTAGGGTTAGATTAGGGATGGGGTTAGGGTTAGAGTAGGGTTAGGGTTAAGGGCAAGGGTTAGGGTTGGGTTAGGGTTAGGGATAGGGTAGGGTTAGGATTTGGGCTACGGGGTTCTTGAAATTCTAACCTTTTTTGTTAAAAATTTGACTTTTAAACAAAGAATTCTGCCTTTTTTCCTCAAAATTCAGAATTATTTTTTTTCGTGAAATTTGGACTTTTTTTCCTTCAAGAATTGACCTTTTGGCCTAAAATTTTGATTTTTTTTCCTTAAAAATATGACTTCCTTTCTTGAAATTCTAACCTTTTTTGGTAAAAGTCTGACTTTTAAACTCAGAATTCTGCCTTTTTTCCTCAAAATTCAGATGTTTTTTTTTTCTTGAAATTTCGAATTTTTGCCTGCAAATTTTGATTTTTCTCAGGTTAGGGTTAGTGTTAGGGTTTGGTAGGGTTAGGATTAGGGTTAGGGTTAGGGGTAGATTAGGGTTAGGGTTAGGGTTAGATTAGGGTTAGCATAGGGTTAAGGGTTAGAGTAGGGTTAAGATTAGGGTTAGGGTTAGGGTTATGGTAGGGTTAGGGTTAGATTAGGGTTAGGGGTTAGGGTTAGATTAGGGTTAGGGTTAGGGTAGGGTTAAGGGTTAGGGTTAGGGTTAGATTAGGGATAGGGGTTAGGGTTAGAGTAGGGTTAGGGTTAAGGGCAAGGGTTAGGGTTGGGTTAGGGTTAGGGATAGGGTAGGGTTAGGATTTGGGCTACGGGGTTCTTGAAATTCTAACCTTTTTTGTTAAAAATTTGACTTTTAAACAAAGAATTCTGCCTTTTTTCCTCAAAATTCAGAATTATTTTTTTTCGTGAAATTTGGACTTTTTTTCCTTCAAGATTTGACCTTTTGGCCTAAAATTTTGATTTTTTTTTTCTTAAAAATATGACTTCCTTTCTTGAAATTCTAACCTTTTTTGTTAAAAGTCTGACTTTTAAACTCAGAATTCTGCCTTTTTTCCTCAAAATTCAGAATTGTTTTTTTTTTCATGAAATTTTGACTTTTTGCCTGCAAATTTAGATTTTTTTCAGGCTAGGGTTAGTGTTAGGGTTAGGGTTAGGGGTACATGAGGGTTAGGGTTAGGCTTAGGGTTAGCATAAGGTTAAGGGTTAGTGTTAGAGTAAGGTTAGGGTTAGGGTTAGTCTTAGGATTAGCATAAGGTTAAGGGTTAGGGTTAGAGTAGGGTTAGGGTTACATTAGGGTTAAGGTTAGGGTTAGCATAGGGGTAAGGGTTAGGATTAGGGTTAGGGTTAGCATAGGGTTAGGGTTAGGGTTGGGTTAGGGATAAGGGTTAGGGTTAGGATTAGGGTTAGGGTTATGGTAGGGTTAGGGTTAGATTAGGGTTAGCATAGGGTTAGGGTTAGGGTAGGGTTAAGGTTAAGGGTTTGGTTTAGGTTTAGAGTAGGGTTAGGGTTAGATTAGGGTTGGGGTTAGGTTTAGATTAGGGTTAGGGTTAGATTAGGGTTAGGGTTAGGGTTAGAGTAGGGTTAGCATAGGGTTAGGTGATAGGGTTAGGGGGTTCTTGAAATTCTAACCTTTTTTGTTAAAAGTCTGACTTTTAAACTCAGAATTCTGCCTTTTTTCCTCAAAATTCAGACGTTTTTTTTTTCTTGAAATTTCAAATTTTTGCCTGCAAATTTTGATTTTTCTCAGGTTAGGGTTAGTGATAGGGTTTGGTAGGGTTAGGATTAGGGTTAGGTTAGGGTTAGGGTTAGGGTTAGATTAGGGTTAGGGTTAGGGGTAGATTAGGGTTAGGGTTAGGGTTAGATTAGGGTTAGCATAGGGTTAAGGGTTAGAGTAGGGTTAAGATTAGGGTTAGGGTTAGGGTTATGGTAGGGTTAGGGTTAGATTAGGGTTAGGATTAGGGTTAGATTAGGGTTAGGGTTAGGGTTAGGGTTAGATTAGGGTTAGATTAGGGTTAGGGTTAGGGTTAGGTTAGGGTTAAGGGTTAGGGTTAGAGTTAGAGTAGGGTTAGGGTAGGGTTAGGGTTAGGGTTAGATTAGGGTTAGGGTTAGGGTGAGCATAGGGTTAGGTTAGGGTTAGATTAGGGTTAGGGTTAGATTAGGGTTAGCATAGGGTTAAGGGTTAGAGTAGGGTTAAGATTAGGGTTAGGGTTAGGGTAGGGTTAGGGTTAGATTAGGGTTAGGGTTAGGGTTAGATTAGGGTTAGCATAGGGTTTGGGTAGGGTTAAGGGTTAGGGTTAGGGTTAGATTAGGGTTAGGGGTTAGGGTTAGATTAGGGTTAGGGTAGGGTTAGGGTTAAGGGTTAGGGTTAGGGTTAGATTAGGGATAGGGGTTAGGGTTAGAGTAGGGTTAGGGTTAAGGGCAAGGGTTAGGGTTGGGTTAGGGTTAGGGATAGGGTAGGGTTAGGATTTGGGCTAGGGGGTTCTTGAAATTCTAACCTTTTTTGTTAAAAATTTGACTTTTAAACACAGAATTCTGCCTTTTTTCCTCAAAATTCAGAAATATTTTTTTTCGTGAAATTTTGACTTTTTGCCTGCAAATTTTGATATTTTTCAGGCTAGGGTTAGTGTTAGGGTTAGATGAGGGTTAGTGTTAGGGTTGGGCAGGGTTAGGGTTAGGGTTAGATAAGGGTTAGCGTTAGGCTTAGGGTTAGTATAAGGTTAAGGGTTAGTGTTAGAGTAGGGTTAGGGTTTGGGTTAGGGTTAGTCTTACGATTAGCATAAGGTTAAGGGTTAGGGTTAGAGTAGGGTTAGGGTTACATTAGGGTTAGGGTTAGCATAGGGGTAAGGGTTAGGGTTAGCATAGGGTTAGGGTAGGGTTAGGGTTAGATTAGGGTTAGGGTTGGGTTAGGGTTAAGGGTTAGGGTTAGGGTTAGGATTAGGGTTATGCTATGGTAGGGTTAGGGTTAGATTAGGGTTAGGGTTAGGGTTAGATTAGGGTTAGCATAGGGTTAGAGTTAGGGTTAGCATAGGGTTAGGGTTAGGGTTAGGGTAGGGTTATGGTTAAGGGTTTGGTTTAGGTTTAGAGTAGGGTTAGGGTTAGATTAGGGTTGGGGTTAGGTTTAGATTAGGGTTAGGGTTAGATTAGGGTTAGGGTTAGGGTTAGAGTAGGGTTAGCATAGGGTTAGGGGATAGGGTTAGGGTTAGGGGGTTCTTGAAATTCTAACCTTTTTTGTTAAAAGTCTGACTTTTAAACTCAGAATTCTGCCTTCTTTCCTCAAAATTCAGAAGTTTTTTTTTTCTTGAAATTTCAAATTTTTGCCTGCAAATTTTGATTTTTCTCAGGTTAGGGTTAGTGTTAGGGTTTGGTAGGGTTAGGATTAGGGTTAGGTTAGGGTTAGTGTTAGGGTTAGATTAGGGTTAGGGTTAGGGGTAGATTAGGGTTAGGGTTAGATTAGGGTTAGCATAGGGTTAAGGGTTAGGGTTAGGGTTAGGGTTAGGGTTAGATTAGGGTTAGGGTTAGGGTTAGGGTTAAGGGTTAGGGTTAGAGTTAGAGTAGGGTTAGGGTTAGGGTAGGGTTAGGGTTAGGGTTAGATTAGGGTTAGGGTTAGGGTGAGCATAGGGTCAGGGTAGGGTTAGGGTTAGATTAGGGTTAGGGTTAGATTAGGGTTAGCATAGGGTTAAGGTTTAGAGTAGGGTTAAGATTAGGGTTAGGGTTAGGGTAGGGTTAGGGTTAGATTAGGGTTAGGGTTAGGGTTAGGGTTAGATTAGGGTTAGCATAGGGTTCGGGTAGGGTTAAGGGTTAGGGTTAGGGTTAGCTTAGGGTTAGGGGTTAGGGTTAGATTAGGGTTAGGGTTAGGGTAGGGTTAGGGTTAAGGGTTAGGGTTAGGGTTAGATTAGGGATAGGGGTTAGGGTTAGAGTAGGGTTAGGGTTAAGGGCCAGGGTTAGGGTTAGGGATAGGGTAGGGTTAGGATTTGGGCTAGGGGGTTCTTGAAATTCTAACCTTTTTTGTTAAAAATTTGACTTTTAAACACAGAATTCTGCCTTTTTTCCTCAAAATTCAGAATTATTTTTTTTCGTGAAATTTTGACTTTTTGCCTGTAAATTTTGATATTTTTCAGGCTAGGGTTAGTGTTAGGGTTAGATGAGGGTTACTGTTAGGGTTGGGCAGGGTTAGGGTTAAGGTTAGATAAGGGTTAGGGTTAGGCTTAGGGTTAGCATAAGGTTAAGGGTTAGTGTTAGAGTAGGGTTAGGGTTAGGGTTAGGGTTAGTCTTACGATTAGCATAAGGTTAAGGGTTAGGGTTAGAGTAGGGTTAGGGTTACATTAGGGTTAGGGTTAGCATAGGGGTAAGGGTTAGGGTTAGGGTTAGCATAGGGTTAGGGTTGGGTTAGGGTTAAGGGTTAGGATTAGGGTTAGGGCTATGGTAGGGTTAGGGTTAGATTAGGGTTAGGGTTAGATTAGGGTTAGCATAGGGTTAGGGTTAGGGTTAGGGTAGGGTTATGGTTAAGGGTTTGGTTTAGGTTTAGGGTAGGGTTAGGGTTAGATTAGGGTTGGGGTTAGGTTTAGATTAGGGTTAGGGTTAGGGTTAGATTAGGGTTAGGGTTAGGGTTAGAGTAGGGTTAGCATAGGGTTAGGGGATAGGGTTAGGGTTGGGGGTTCTTGAAATTCTAACCTTTTTTGTTAAAAGTCTGACTTTTAAACTCAGAATTCTGCCTTTTTTCCTCAAAATTCAGACGTTTTTTTTTTCTTGAAATTTCAAATTTTTGCCTGCAAATTTTGATTTTTCTCAGATTAGGGTTAGTGTTAGGGTTTGGTAGGGTTAGGGTTAGGGTTAGATTAGGGTTAGGGTTAGGGTTAGGGTTAGATTAGGGTTAGGGTTAGGGTTAGGTTAGGGTTAGGGTTAGGGTTAGGGGTAGATTAGGGTTAGGGTTAGGGTTAGATTAGGGTTAGCATAGGGTTAAGGGTTAGAGTAGGGTTAAGATTAGGGTTAGGGTTAGGGTTATGGTAGGGTTAGGGTTAGATTAGGGTTAGGATTAGGGTTAGATTAGGGTTAGGGTTAGGGTTAGATTAGGGTTAGATTCGGGTTAGGGGTTAGGGTTAGATTAGGGTTAGGGTTAGGGTTAGGTTAGGGTTAAGGGTTAGGGTTAGAGTTAGAGTAGGGTTAGGGTAGGGTTAGGGTTAGGGTTAGATTAGGGTTAGGGTTAGGGTGAGCATAGGGTTAGGTTAGGGTTAGGGGTTAGGGTTAGAGTAGGGTTAGGGTTAAGGGCAAGGGTTAGGGTTGGGTTAGGGTTAGGGTTAGGGTAGGGTTAGGATTTGGGCTAGGGGGTTCTTGAAATTCTAACCTTTTTTGTTAAAAATTTGACTTTTAAACAGAATTCTGCCTTTTTTCCTCAAAATTCAGAAATATTTTTTTTCGTGAAATTTTGACTTTTTGCCTGCAAATTTTGATATTTTTCAGGCTAGGGTTAGTGTTAGGGTTAGATGAGGGTTAGTGTTAGGGTTGGGCAGGGTTAGGGTTAGGGTTAGATAAGGGTTAGGGTTAGGCTTAGGGTTAGTATAAGGTTAAGGGTTAGTGTTAGAGTAGGGTTAGGGTAGGGTTAGGGTTAGGGTTAGATTAGGGTTAGGGTTAGGGTGAGCATAGGGTCAGGGTAGGGTTAGGGTTAGATTAGGGTTAGGGTTAGATTAGGGTTAGCATAGGGTTAAGGTTTAGAGTAGGGTTAAGATTAGGGTTAGGGTTAGGGTAGGGTTAGGGTTAGATTAGGGTTAGGGTTAGGTTAGGGTTAGGGTTAGCATAGGGTTCGGGTAGGGTTAAGGGTTAGGGTTAGGGTTAGCTTAGGGTTAGGGGTTAGGGTTAGATTAGGGTTAGGGTTAGATTAGGGTTAGGGTTAAGGGTTAGGGTTAGGGTTAGATTAGGGATAGGGGTTAGGGTTAGAGTAGGGTTAGGGGTAAGGGCCAGGGTTAGGGTTAGGGATAGGGTAGGGTTAGGATTTGGGCTAGGGGGTTCTTGAAATTCGAACCTTTTTTGTTAAAAATTTGACTTTTAAACACAGAATTCTGCCTTTTTTCCTCAAAATTCAGAATTATTTTTTTTCGTGAAATTTTGACTTTTTGCCTGTAAATTTTGATATTTTTCAGGCTAGGGTTAGTGTTAGGGTTAGATGAGGGTTAGTGTTAGGGTTGGGCAGGGTTAGGGTTAGGGTTAGGCTTAGGGTTAGCATAAGGTTAAGGGTTAGTGTTAGAGTAGGGTTAGGGTTAGGGTTAGGGTTAGTCTTACGATTAGCATAAGGTTAAGGGTTAGGGTTAGAGTAGGGTTAGGGTTACATTAGGGTTAGGGTTAGCATAGGGGTAAGGGTTAGGGTTAGGGTTAGCATAGGGTTAGGGTTGGGTTAGGGTTAAGGGTTAGGATTAGGGTTAGGGCTATGGTAGGGTTAGGGTTAGATTAGGGTTAGGGTTAGGGTTAGATTAGGGTTAGCATAGGGTTAGGGTTAGGGTTAGGGTAGGGTTATGGTTAAGGGTTTGGTTTAGGTTTAGGGTAGGGTTAGGGTTAGATTAGGGTTGGGGTTAGGTTTAGATTAGGGTTAGGGTTAGGGTTAGATTAGGGTTAGGGTTAGGGTTAGAGTAGGGTTAGCATAGGGTTAGGGGATAGGGTTAGGGTTGGGGGTTCTTGAAATTCTAACCTTTTTTGTTAAAAGTCTGACTTTTAAACTCAGAATTCTGCCTTTTTTCCTCAAAATTCAGACGTTTTTTTTTTCTTGAAATTTCAAATTTTTGCCTGCAAATTTTGATTTTTCTCAGATTAGGGTTAGTGTTAGGGTTTGGTAGGGTTAGGGTTAGGGTTAGATTAGGGTTAGGGTTAGGGTTAGGGTTAGATTAGGGTTAGATTAGGGTTAGGGGTTAGGGTTAGATTAGGGTTAGGGTTAGGGTTAGGTTAGGGTTAGGGTTAGGGTTAGGGGTAGATTAGGGTTAGGGTTAGGGTTAGATTAGGGTTAGCATAGGGTTAAGGGTTAGAGTAGGGTTAAGATTAGGGTTAGGGTTAGGGTTATGGTAGGGTTAGGGTTAGATTAGGGTTAGGATTAGGGTTAGATTAGGGTTAGGGTTAGGGTTAGGGTTAGATTAGGGTTAGATTAGGGTTAGGGGTTAGGGTTAGATTAGGGTTAGGGTTAGGGTTAGGTTAGGGTTAAGGGTTAGGGTTAGAGTTAGAGTAGGGTTAGGGTAGGGTTAGGGTTAGGGTTAGATTAGGGTTAGGGTTAGGGTGAGCATAGGGTTAGGTTAGGGTTAGGGGTTAGGGTTAGAGTAGGGTTAGGGTTAAGGGCAAGGGTTAGGGTTGGGTTAGGGTTAGGGATAGGGTAGGGTTAGGATTTGGGCTAGGGGGTTCTTGAAATTCTAACCTTTTTTGTTAAAAATTTGACTTTTAAACAGAATTCTGCCTTTTTTCCTCAAAATTCAGAAATATTTTTTTTCGTGAAATTTTGACTTTTTGCCTGCAAATTTTGATATTTTTCAGGCTAGGGTTAGTGTTAGGGTTAGATGAGGGTTAGTGTTAGGGTTGGGCAGGGTTAGGGTTAGGGTTAGATAAGGGTTAGGGTTAGGCTTAGGGTTAGTATAAGGTTAAGGGTTAGTGTTAGAGTAGGGTTAGGGTAGGGTTAGGGTTAGGGTTAGATTAGGGTTAGGGTTAGGGTGAGCATAGGGTCAGGGTAGGGTTAGGGTTAGATTAGGGTTAGGGTTAGATTAGGGTTAGCATAGGGTTAAGGTTTAGAGTAGGGTTAAGATTAGGGTTAGGGTTAGGGTAGGGTTAGGGTTAGATTAGGGTTAGGGTTAGGGTTAGGTTAGGGTTAGGGTTAGCATAGGGTTCGGGTAGGGTTAAGGGTTAGGGTTAGGGTTAGCTTAGGGTTAGGGGTTAGGGTTAGATTAGGGTTAGGGTTAGGGTAGGGTTAGGGTTAAGGGTTAGGGTTAGGGTTAGATTAGGGATAGGGGTTAGGGTTAGAGTAGGGTTAGGGTTAAGGGCCAGGGTTAGGGTTAGGGATAGGGTAGGGTTAGGATTTGGGCTAGGGGGTTCTTGAAATTCTAACCTTTTTTGTTAAAAATTTGACTTTTAAACACAGAATTCTGCCTTTTTTCCTCAAAATTCAGAATTATTTTTTTTCGTGAAATTTTGACTTTTTGCCTGTAAATTTTGATATTTTTCAGGCTAGGGTTAGTGTTAGGGTTAGATGAGGGTTAGTGTTAGGGTTGGGCAGGGTTAGGGTTAGGGTTAGGCTTAGGGTTAGCATAAGGTTAAGGGTTAGTGTTAGAGTAGGGTTAGGGTTAGGGTTAGGGTTAGTCTTACGATTAGCATAAGGTTAAGGGTTAGGGTTAGAGTAGGGTTAGGGTTACATTAGGGTTAGGGTTAGCATAGGGGTAAGGGTTAGGGTTAGGGTTAGCATAGGGTTAGGGTTGGGTTAGGGTTAAGGGTTAGGATTAGGGTTAGGGCTATGGTAGGGTTAGGGTTAGATTAGGGTTAGGGTTAGGGTTAGATTAGGGTTAGCATAGGGTTAGGGTTAGGGTTAGGGTAGGGTTATGGTTAAGGGTTTGGTTTAGGTTTAGGGTAGGGTTAGGGTTAGATTAGGGTTGGGGTTAGGTTTAGATTAGGGTTAGGGTTAGGGTTAGATTAGGGTTAGGGTTAGGGTTAGAGTAGGGTTAGCATAGGGTTAGGGGATAGGGTTAGGGTTGGGGGTTCTTGAAATTCTAACCTTTTTTGTTAAAAGTCTGACTTTTAAACTCAGAATTCTGCCTTTTTTCCTCAAAATTCAGACGTTTTTTTTTTCTTGAAATTTCAAATTTTTGCCTGCAAATTTTGATTTTTCTCAGATTAGGGTTAGTGTTAGGGTTTGGTAGGGTTAGGGTTAGGGTTAGATTAGGGTTAGGGTTAGGGTTAGGGTTAGATTAGGGTTAGATTAGGGTTAGGGGTTAGGGTTAGATTAGGGTTAGGGTTAGGGTTAGGGTTAGGGGTAGATTAGGGTTAGGGTTAGGGTTAGATTAGGGTTAGCATAGGGTTAAGGGTTAGAGTAGGGTTAAGATTAGGGTTAGGGTTAGGGTTATGGTAGGGTTAGGGTTAGATTAGGGTTAGGATTAGGGTTAGATTAGGGTTAGGGTTAGGGTTAGGGTTAGATTAGGGTTAGATTAGGGTTAGGGGTTAGGGTTAGATTAGGGTTAGGGTTAGGGTTAGGTTAGGGTTAAGGGTTAGGGTTAGAGTTAGAGTAGGGTTAGGGTAGGGTTAGGGTTAGGGTTAGATTAGGGTTAGGGTTAGGGTGAGCATAGGGTTAGGTTAGGGTTAGGGGTTAGGGTTAGAGTAGGGTTAGGGTTAAGGGCAAGGGTTAGGGTTGGGTTAGGGTTAGGGATAGGGTAGGGTTAGGATTTGGGCTAGGGGGTTCTTGAAATTCTAACCTTTTTTGTTAAAAATTTGACTTTTAAACAGAATTCTGCCTTTTTTCCTCAAAATTCAGAAATATTTTTTTTCGTGAAATTTTGACTTTTTGCCTGCAAATTTTGATATTTTTCAGGCTAGGGTTAGTGTTAGGGTTAGATGAGGGTTAGTGTTAGGGTTGGGCAGGGTTAGGGTTAGGGTTAGATAAGGGTTAGGGTTAGGCTTAGGGTTAGCATAAGGTTAAGGGTTAGTGTTAGAGTAGGGTTAGGGTAGGGTTAGGGTTAGGGTTAGATTAGGGTTAGGGTTAGGGTGAGCATAGGGTCAGGGTAGGGTTAGGGTTAGATTAGGGTTAGGGTTAGATTAGGGTTAGCATAGGGTTAAGGTTTAGAGTAGGGTTAAGATTAGGGTTAGGGTTAGGGTAGGGTTAGGGTTAGATTAGGGTTAGGGTTAGGGTTAGGTTAGGGTTAGGGTTAGCATAGGGTTCGGGTAGGGTTAAGGGTTAGGGTTAGGGTTAGCTTAGGGTTAGGGGTTAGGGTTAGATTAGGGTTAGGGTTAGGGTAGGGTTAGGGTTAAGGGTTAGGGTTAGGGTTTGATTAGGGATAGGGGTTAGGGTTAGAGTAGGGTTAGGGTTAAGGGCCAGGGTTAGGTTTAGGGATAGGGTAGGGTTAGGATTTGGGCTAGGGGGTTCTTGAAATTCTAACCTTTTTTGTTAAAAATTTGACTTTTAAACACAGAATTCTGCCTTTTTTCCTCAAAATTCAGAATTATTTTTTTTCGTGAAATTTTGACTTTTTGCCTGCAAATTTTGATATTTTTCAGGCTAGGGTTAGTGTTAGGGTTAGATGAGGGTTAGTGTTAGGGTTGGGCAGGGTTAGGGTTAGGGTTAGATAAGGGTTAGGGTTAGGCTTAGGGTTAGCATAAGGTTAAGGGTTAGTGTTAGAGTAGGGTTAGGGTTAGGGTTAGGGTTAGTCTTACGATTAGCATAAGGTTAAGGGTTAGGGTTAGAGTAGGGTTAGGGTTACATTAGGGTTAGGGTTAGCATAGGGGTAAGGGTTAGGGTTAGGGTTAGCATAGGGTTAGGGTTGGGTTAGGGTTAAGGGTTAGGATTAGGGTTAAGGCTATGGTAGGGTTAGGGTTAGATTAGGGTTAGGGTTAGGGTTAGATTAGGGTTAGCATAGGGTTAGGGTTAGGGTTAGGGTAGGGTTATGGTTAAGGGTTTGGTTTAGGTTTAGAGTAGGGTTAGGGTTAGATTAGGGTTGGGGTTAGGGTTAGATTAGGGTTAGGGTTAGAGTAGGGTTAGGGGTAGATTAGGGTTAGGGTTAGGGTTAGGGTTAGATTAGGGTTAGCATAGGGTTAGGGTTAGGGTTAGATTAGGGTTAGGATTAGGGTTAGATTAGGGTTAGGGTTAGGGTTAGGGTTAGATTAGGGTTAGATTAGGGTTAGGGTTAGGGTTAGATTAGGGTTAGGGGTTAGGGTTAGATTAGGGTTAGGGTTAGGTTAGGGTTAAAGGTTAGGGTTAGAGTTTGAGTAGGGTTAGGGTTAGGGTAGGGTTAGGGTTAGGGTTAGGGTTAGATTAGGGTTAGGGTTAGGGTGAGCATAGGGTCAGGGTAGGGCTAGGGTTAGATTAGGGTTAGGGTTAGATTAGGGTTAGCATAGGGTTAAGGGTTAGAGTAGGGTTAGGGTTAGGGTTAGGGTAGGGTTAGGGTTAGGGTAGGGTTAGGGTTAGATTAGGGTTAGGGTTAGGGTTAGATTATGGTTAGGGTTAGGGTTAGGTTAGGGTTAGCATAGGGTTCGGGTAGGGTTAAGGGTTAGGGTTAGGGTTAGATTAGGGTTAGGGGTTAGGGTTAGATTAGGGTTAGGGTTAGGGTAGGGTTAGGGTTAAGGGTTAGGGTTAGGGTTAGATTAGGGATAGGGGTTAGGGTTAGAGTAGGGTTAGGGTAAAGGGCCAGGGTTAGGGTTGGGTTAGGATTAGGGATAGGGTAGGGTTAGGATTTGGGCTAGGGGGTGCTTGAAATTCTAACATTTTTTGTTAAAAATTTGACTTTTAAACACAGAATTCTGCCTTTTTTCCTCAAAATTCAGAATTATTTTTTTTCGTGAAATTTTGACTTTTTGCCTGCAAATTTTGATATTTTTCAGGCTAGGGTTAGTGTTAGGGTTAGATGAGGGTTAGTGTTAGGGTTGGGTAGGGTTAGGGTTAGGGTTAGCATAAGGTTAAGGGTTAGTGTTAGAGTAGGGTTAGGGTTAGGGTTAGTCATACGATTAGCATAAGGTTAAAGGTTAGGGTTAGAGTAGGGTTAGGGTTACATTAGGGTTAGGGTTAGCATAGGGGTAAGGGTTAGGGTTAGGGTTAGCATAGGGTTAGGGTAGGGTTAGGGTTAGATTAGGGTTAGGGTTGGGTTAGGGTTAAGGGTTAGGATTAGGGTTAGGGTTGGGTTAGGGTTAAGGGTTAGGATTAGGGTTAGGGCTATGGTAGGGTTAGGGTTAGATTAGGGTTAGATTAGGGTTAGGGTTAGGGTTAGGGTTAGCATAGGGTTAGGGTTAGGGTAGGGTTATGGTTAAGGGTTTGGTTTAGGTTTAGAGTAGGGTTACGGTTAGATTAGGGTTAGGTTTAGATTAGGGTTAGGGTTAGGGTTAGGGTTAGAGTAGGGTTAGCATAGGGTTAGGGGATAGGGTTAGGGTTAGGGGGTTCTTGAAATTCTAACCTTTTTTGTTAAAAGTCTGACTTTTAAACTCAGAATTCTGCCTTTTTTCCTCAAAATTCAGAATTGTTTTTTTTTTCATGAAATTTTGACTTTTTGCCTGCAAGTTTTGATTTTTTTCAGGCTAGGGTTAGGGTTAGGGTTAGGGGTAGATGAGGGTTAGTGTTAGGGTTGGGCAGGGTTAGGGTTAGGGTTAGATAAGGGTTAGGGTTAGGCTTAGGGTTAGCATAAGGTTAAGGGTTAGTGTTAGAGTAAGGTTAGGGTTAGGGTTAGTCTTAGGATTAGCATAAGGTTAAGGGTTAGGGTTAGAGTAGGGTTAGGGTTACATTAGGGTTAAGGTTAGGGTTAGCATAGGGGTAAGGGTTAGGATTAGGGTTAGGGTTAGCATAGGGTTAGGGTTAGGGTTGGGTTAGGGATAAGGGTTAGGGTTAGGGTTAGGGTTAGGGTTATGGTAGGGTTAGGGTTAGATTAGGGTTAGCATAGGGTTAGGGTTAGGGTAGGGTTAAGGTTAAGGGTTTGGTTTAGGTTTAGGGTTAGGGTTAGGTTTAGATTAGGGTTGGGGTTAGGTTTAGATTAGGGTTAGGGTTAGGGTTAGATTAGGGTTAGGGTTAGGGTTAGAGTAGGGTTAGCATAGGGTTAGGTGATAGGGTTAGGGGGTTCTTGAAATTCTAACCTTTTTTGTTAAAAGTCTGACTTTTAAACTCAGAATTCTGCCTTTTTTCCTCAAAATTCAGACGTTTTTTATTTTCTTGAAATTTCGAATTTTTGCCTGCAAATTTTGATTTTTCTCAGATTAGGGTTAGTGTTAGGGTTTGGTAGGGTTAGGATTAGGGTTAGGTTAGGATTAGGGTTAGGGGTAGATTAGGGTTAGGGTTAGGGTTAGGTTAGGGTTAGCATAGGGTTAAGGGTTAGAGTAGGGTTAAGATTAGGGTTAGGGTTAGGGTTAGGTTAGGGTTAAGGGTTAGGGTTAGGGTTAGGGTTAGATTAGGGTTAGCATAGGGTTCGGGTAGGGTTAAGGGTTAGGGTTAGGGTTAGATTAGGGTTAGGGGTTAGGGTTAGATTAGGGTTAGGGTTAAGGGTTAGGGTTAGGGTTAGATTAGGGATAGGGGTTAGGGTTAGAGTAGGGTTAGGGTTAAGGGCCAGGGTTAGAGTAGGGTTAGGGTTAAGGGCCAGGGTTAGGGTTGGGTTAGGGTTAGGGATAGGGTAGGGTTAGGATTTGGGCTAGGGGGTTCTTGAAATTCTAACCTTTTTTGTTAAAAGTCTGACTTTTAAACTCAGAATTCTGCCTATTTTCCTCAAAATTCAGACGTTTTTTTTTTTCTTGAAATTTCGAACTTTTGCCTGCAAATTTTGATTTTTCTCAGGTTAGGGTTAGTGTTAGGGTTTGGTAGGGTTAGGATTAGGGTTAGGTTAGGGTTAGGGTTAGGGTTAGATTAGGGTTAGGGTTAGGGGTAGATTAGGGTTAGGGTTAGGGTTAGATTAGGGTTAGCATAGGGTTAAGGGTTAGAGTATGGTTAAGATTAGGGTTAGGGTTATGGTAGGGTTAGGGTTAGATTAGGGTTAGCATTAGGGTTAGATTAGGGTTAGGGTTAGGGTTAGGGTAGATTAGGGTTAGGGTTAGGGTTAGGTTAGGGTTAAGGGTTAGGGTTAGAGTTTGAGTAGGGTTAGGGTTAGGGTAGGGTTAGGGTTAGGGTTAGATTAGGGTTAGGGTTAGGGTGAGCATAGGGTCAGGGTAGGGTTAGGCTTAGATTAGGGTTAGGGTTAGATTAGGGTTAGCATAGGGTTAAGGGTTAGAGTAGGGTTAAGATTAGGGTTAGGGTTAGGGTAGGGTTAGGGTTAGATTAGGGTTAGGGTTAGATTAGGGTTAGGGTTAGGGTTAGATTAGGGTTAGCATAGGGTTCGGGTAGGGTTAAGGGTTAGGGTTAGGGTTAGATTAGGGTTAGGGGTTAGGGTTAGATTAGGGTTAGGGTTAAGGTTAGGGTTAGATTAGGGATAGGGGTTAGGGTTAGAGTAGGGTTAGGGTTAAGGGCCAGGGTTAGGGTTGGGTTAGGGTTAGGGATAGGGTAGGGTTAGGATTTGGGCTAGGGGGTTCTTGAAATTCTAACCTTTTTTGTTAAAAATTTGACTTTTAAACACAGAATTCTGCCTTTTTTCCTCAAAATTCAGAATTGTTTTTTTTTCATGAAATTTTGACTTTTTGCCTGCAAATTTTGATATTTTTCAGGCTAGGGTTAGTGTTAGGGTTAGATGAGGGTTAGTGTTAGGGTTGGGCAGGGTTAGGGTTAGGGTTAGGCTTAGGGTTAGCATAAGGTTAAGGGTTAGTGTTAGAGTAGGGTTAGGGTTAGGGTTAGTCTTAGGATTAGCATAAGGTTAAGGGTTAGGGTTAGAGTAGGGTTAGGGTTACATTAGGGTTAAGGTTAGGGTTAGCATAGGGGTAAGGGTTAGGATTAGGGTTAGGGTTAGCATAGGGTTAGGGTTAGGGTTGGGTTAGGGTTAAGGGTTAGGGTTAGGGTTAGGGTTAGGGTAGGGTTAGGGTTAGATTAGGGTTAGCATAGGGTTAGGGTTAGGGTTAGGGTAGGGTTAAGGTTAAGGGTTTGGTTTAGGTTTAGAGTAGGGTTAGGGTTAGATTAGGGTTGGGGTTAGGTTTAGATTAGGGTTAGGGTTAGGGTTAGATTAGGGTTAGGGTTAGGGTTAGAGTAGGGTTAGCATAGGGTTAGGTGATAGGGTTAGGGGGTTCTTGAAATTCTAACCTTTTTTGTTAAAAGTCTGACTTTTAAACTCAGAATTCTGCCTTTTTTCCTCAAAATTCAGACTTTTTTTTTTCTTGAAATTTCAAATTTTTGCCTGCAAATTTTGATTTTTCTCACGTTAGGGTTAGTGTTAGGGTTTGGTAGGGTTAGGATTAGGGTTAGGTTAGGGTTAGATTAGGGTTAGGGTTAGGGGTAGATTAGGGTTAGGGTTAGGGTTAGATTAGGGTTAGCATAGGGTTAAGGGTTAGAGTAGGGTTAAGATTAGGGTTAGGGTTATG
The DNA here is from genome assembly GCA_033000465.1 of Sciaenops ocellatus. Lineage (NCBI taxonomy): Eukaryota > Metazoa > Chordata > Actinopteri > Sciaenidae > Sciaenops > Sciaenops ocellatus. The sequence goes on along the minus strand of CP136873.1, from coordinate 461,304 downwards.
GTAGGGTTAGGGTTAAGGGTTAGGGTTAGGATTAGGGTTAGGGTTATGGTAGGGTTAGGGTTAGATTAGGGTTAGCATAGTGTTAGGGTTAGGGTTAGGGTAGGGTTAAGGTTAAGGGTTTGGTTTAGGTTTAGAGTAGGGTTAGGGTTAGATTAGGGTTAGGGTTAGATTAGGGTTGGGGTTAGGTTTAGATTAGGGTTAGGGTTAGGGTTAGATTAGGGTTAGGGTTAGGGTTAGAGTAGGGTTAGCATAGGGTTAGGTGATAGGGTTAGGGGGTTCTTGAAATTCTAACCTTTTTTGTTAAAATTCTGACTTTTAAACTCAGAATTCTGCCTTTTTTCCTCAAAATTCATAAGTTTTTTTTTTCTTGAAATTTCGAATTTTTGCCTGCAAATTTTGATTTTTCTCACATTAGGGTTAGTGTTAGGGTTTGGTAGGGTTAGGATTAGGGTTAGGTTAGGGTTAGGGTTAGGGTTAGATTAGGGTTAGTGTTAGGGGTAGATTAGGGTTAGGGTTAGGGTTAGGGTTAGATTAGGGTTAGCATAGGGTTAGGGTTAGATTAGGGTTAGATTAGGGTTAGGGTTAGATTAGGGTTAGATTAGGGTTAGGGTTAGGGTTAGATTAGGGTTAGGGGTTAGGGTTAGATTAGGGTTAGGGTTAGGTTAGGGTTAAGGGTTAGGGTTAGAGTTTGAGTAGGGTTAGGGGTTAGGGTTAGATTAGGGTTAGGGTTAGGTTAGGGTTAAGGGTTAGGGTTAGAGTTTGAGTAGGGTTAGGGTTAGGGTTAGGGTAGGGTTAGGGTTAGGGTTAGATTAGGGTTAGCATAGGGTTAAGGGTTAGAGTAGGGTTAGGGTTAGGGTTAGATTAGGGTTAGGGTTAGATTAGGGTTAGGGGTTAGGGTTAGATTAGGGTTACGGTTAGGTTAGGGTTAAGGGTTAGGTTTAGAGTTAGAGTATGGTTAGGGTTAGGGTAGGGTTAGGGTTAGGGTTAGATTAGGGTTAGGGTTAGGGTTAGGGTAGGGTTAGGGGTTAGGGTAGGGTTAGGGTTAGATTAGGGTTAGAATTGGATTAGGGTTAGGGTTAGATTAGGGTTAGGGTTAGATTAGGGTTAGCATAGGGTTAAGGGTTAGAGTAGGGTTAAGATTAGGGTTAGGGTTATGGTAGGGTTAGGGTTAGGGTAGGGTTAGGGTTAGATTAGGGTTAGGGTTAGGGTTAGATCAGGGTTAGGGTTAGTATAGGGTTCGGGTAGGGTTAAGGATTAGGGTTAGGGTTAGATTAGGGTTAGGGTTAGGGTAGGGTTAGGGTTAAGGGTTAGGGTTAGGGTTAGATTAGGGATAGGGGTTAGGGTTAGAGTAGGGTTAGGGTTAAGGGCCAGGGTTAGGGTTAGGGTTGGGTTAGGGTTAGGGATAGGGTAGGGTTAGGATTTGGGCTAGGGGGTTCTTGAAATTCTAATCTTTAGGGTTAGGGTTAGGGTTAGATTAGGGTTAGGGTTAGGGGGTTCTTGAAATTCTAACCTTTTTTGTTAAAAGTCTGACTTTTAAACTCAGAATTCTGCCTTTTTTCCTCAAAATTCAGAATTGTTTTTTTTTCATGAAATTTTGACTTTTTGCCTGCAAATTTTGATTTTTTTCAGGCTAGGGTTAGTGTTAGGGTTAGGGTTAGGGTTAGATGAGGGTTAGTGTTAGGGTTGGGCAGGGTTAGGGTTGGGGTTAGATAAGGGTTAGGGTTAGGCTTAGGGTTAGCATAAGGTTAAGGGTTAGTGTTAGAGTAGGGTTAGGGTTAGGGTTAGTCTTAGGATTAGCATAAGGTTAAGGGTTAGGGTTAGAGTAGGGTTAGGGTTACATTAGGGTTAAGGTTAGGGTTAGCATAGGGGTAAGGGTTAGGATTAGGGTTAGGGTTAGCATAGGGTTAGGGTTAAGGGTTAGGGTTAGGATTAGGGTTAGGGTTATGGTAAGGTTAGGGTTAGATTAGGGTTAGCATAGGGTAGGGTTAAGGTTAAGGGTTTGGTTTAGGTTTAGAGTAGGGTTAGGGTTAGATTAGGGTTAGGGTTAGATTAGGGTTAGGGTTAGATTAGGGTTGGGGTTAGGTTTAGATTAGGGTTAGGGTTAGGGTTAGATTAGGGTTAGGGTTAGGGTTAGAGTAGGGTTAGCATAGGGTTAGGTGATAGGGTTAGGGGGTTCTTGAAATTCTAACCTTTTTTGTTAAAAGTCTGACTTTTAAACTCAGAATTCTGCCTTTTTTCCTCAAAATTCAGACGTTTTTTTTTCCTTGAAATTTGGACTTTTTTCCTTCAAAATTTGACCTTTTGGCCTAAAATTTTGATTTTTTTTTTCTTAAAAATATGACTTCCTTTCTTGAAATTCTAACCTTTTTTGTTAAAAGTCTGACTTTTAAACTCAGAATTCTGCCTTTTTTCCTCAAAATTCAGACGTTTTTTTTTTTTCTTGAAATTTGGACTTTTTTTCCTTCAAAATTTGACCTTTTGGCCTAAAATTTTGATTTTTTTTTTCTTAAAAATCTGATTCCTTTCTTGAAATTCTAACCTTTTTTGTTAAAAGTCTGACTTTTAAACTCAGAATTCCACCTTTTTTCCTCAAAATTCAGACGTTTTTTTTTTCTTGAAATTTGGACTTTTTTTCCTTCAAATTTTGGATTTTTTTGCTGAAAAATTGAATTTTTTTTTTCTTAAAAATATGACTTCCTTTCTTGAAATTCTAACATTTTTTGTTAAAAGTCTGACTTTTAAACTCAGAATTCTGCCTTTTTTCCTCAAAATTCAGACGTTTTTTTTTTTCTTGAAATTTGGACTTTTTTTCCTTCAAAATTTGACCTTTTGGCCTAAAATTTTGATTTTTTTTCCTTAAAAATATGACTTCCTTTCTTGAAATTCTAACCTTTTTTGTTAAAAGTCTGACTTTTAACCTCAGAATTCTGCCTTTTTTCCTCAAAATTCAGACGTTTTTTTTTTTCTTGAAATTTCGAATTTTTGCCTGCAAATTTTGATTTTTCTCAGGTTAGGGTTAGTGTTAGGGTTTGGTAGGGTTAGGATTAGGGTTAGGGTTAGGGGTAGATTAGGGTTAGGGTTAGGGTTAGATTAGGGTTAGCATAGGGTTAAGGGTTAGAGTAGGGTTAAGATTAGGGTTAGGGTTATGGTAGGGTTAGGGTTAGATTAGGGTTAGGGGTTAGGGTTAGATTAGGGTTAGGGTTAGGTTAGGGTTAAGGGTTAGGGTTAGAGTTAGAGTAGGGTTAGGGTTAGGGTAGGGTTAGGGTTAGGGTTAGATTAGGGTTAGGGTTAGGGTGAGCATAGGGTTAGGGTAGGGTTAGGGTTAGATTAGGGTTAGCATAAGGTTAAGGGTTAGAGTAGGGTTAAGATTAGGGTTAGGGTTAGGGTAGGGTTAGGGTTAGATTAGGGTTAGGGTTAGGGTTAGATTAGGGTTAGGGTTAGGGTTAGATTAGGGTTAGCATAGGGTTCGGGTAGGGTTAAGGGTTAGGGTTAGGGTTAGATTAGGGTTAGGGGTTAGGGTTAGATTAGGGTTAGGGTTAGGGTAGGGTTAAGGGTTAGGGTTAGGGTTAGATTAGGGATAGGGGTTAGGGTTAGAGTAGGGTTAGGGTTAAGGGCAAGGGTTAGGGTTGGGTTAGGGTTAGGGATAGGGTAGGGTTAGGATTTGGGCTACGGGGTTCTTGAAATTTTAACCTTTTTTGTTAAAAATTTGACTCTTAAACAAAGAATTCTGCCTTTTTTCCTCAAAATTCAGAATTATTTTTTTTTGTGAAATTTTGACTTTTTGCCTGCAAATTTTGATATTTTTCAGGCTAGGGTTAGTGTTAGGGTTAGATGAGGGTTAGTTTTAGGGTTGGGCAGGGTTAGGGTTAGGGTTAGATAAGGGTTAGGGTTAGGCTTAGGGTTAGCATAAGGTTAAGGGTTAGTGTTAGAGTAGGGTTAGGGTTAGGGTTAGGGTTAGTCTTACGATTAGCATAAGGTTAAGGGTTAGGGTTAGAGTAGGGTTAGGGTTACATTAGGGTTAGGGTTAGCATAGGGGTAAGGGTTAGGGTTAGGGTTAGGGTTAGCATAGGGTTAGGGTAGGGTTAGGGTTAGATTAGGGTTAGGGTTGGGTTAGGGTTAAGGGTTAGGATTAGGGTTAGGGTTAGGGTTAGGGTTAGATTAGGGTTAGCATAGGGTTAGGGTTAGGGTTAGCATAGGGTTAGGGTTAGGGTTAGGGTAGGGTTATGGTTAAGGGTTTGGTTTAGGTTTAGAGTAGGGTTAGGGTTAGATTAGGTTTGGGGTTAGGTTTAGATTAGGGTTAGGGTTAGGGTTAGATTAGGGTTAGGGTTAGGGTTAAAGTAGGGTTAGCATACGGTTAGGGGATAGGGTTAGGGTTAGGGGGTTCTTGAAATTCTAACCTTTTTTGTTAAAAGTCTGACTTTTAAACTCAGAATTCTGCCTTTTTTCCTCAAAATTCAGACGTTTTTTTTTTCTTGAAATTTGGACTTTTTTTCTTCAAATTTTGTATTTTTTTGCTGAAAAATGGGATTTTTTTTTTCTTAAAAATCTGATTCCTTTCTTGAAATTCTAACCTTTTTTGTTAAAAGTCTGACTTTTAAACTCAGAATTCCACCTTTTTTCCTCAAAATTCAGACGTTTTTTTTTTCTTGAAATTTGGACTTTTTTTCCTTCAAATTTTGGATTTTTTTGCTGAAAAATTGAATTTTTTTTTTCTTAAAAATATGACTTCCTTTCTTGAAATTCTAACATTTTTTGTTAAAAGTCTGACTTTTAAACTCAGAATTCTGCCTTTTTTCCTCAAAATTCAGACGTTTTTTTTTTTTCTTGAAATTTGGACTTTTTTTCCTTCAAAATTTGACCTTTTGGCCTAAAATTTTGATTTTTTTTCCTTAAAAATATGACTTCCTTTCTTGAAATTCTAACCTTTTTTGTTAAAAGTCTGACTTTTAAACTCAGAATTCTGCCTTTTTTCCTCAAAATTCAGACTTTTTTTTTTTTCTTGAAATTTGGACTTTTTTTCCTTCAAAATTTGACCTTTTGGCCTAAAATTTTGATTTTTTTTTTCTTAAAAATCTGATTCCTTTCTTGAAATTCTAACCTTTTTTGTTAAAAGTCTGACTTTTAAACTCAGAATTCCACCTTTTTTCCTCAAAATTCAGACGTTTTTTTTTTCTTGAAATTTGGACTTTTTTTCCTTCAAATTTTGGATTTTTTTGCTGAAAAATTGAATTTTTTTTTTCTTAAAAATATGACTTCCTTTCTTGAAATTCTAACATTTTTTGTTAAAAGTCTGACTTTTAAACTCAGAATTCTGCCTTTTTTCCTCAAAATTCAGACGTTTTTTTTTTTCTTGAAATTTGGACTTTTTTTCCTTCAAAATTTGACCTTTTGGCCTAAAATTTTGATTTTTTTTTTCTTAAAAATATGACTTCCTTTCTTGAAATTCTAACCTTTTTTGTTAAAAGTCTGACTTTTAAACTCAGAATTCCACCTTTTTTCCTCAAAATTCAGACGTTTTTTTTTTCTTGAAATTTGGACTTTTTTTCCTTCAAATTTTGGATTTTTTTGCTGAAAAATTGGATTTTTTTTTTCTTAAAAATATGACTTCCTTTCTTGAAATTCTAACCTTTTTTGTTAAAAGTCTGACTTTTAAACTCAGAATTCTGCCTTTTTTCCTCAAAATTCAGACGTTTTTTTTTCTTGAAATTTGGACTTTTTTTCCTTCAAAATTTGACCTTTTGGCCTAAAATTTAGATTTTTTTTCCTTAAAAATATGACTTCCTTTCTTGAAATTCTAACCTTTTTTGTTAAAAGTCTGACTTTTAAACTCAGAATTCTGCCTTTTTTCCTCAAAATTCAGACGTTTTTTTTTCTTGAAATTTGGACTTTTTTTCCTTCAAAATTTGACCTTTTGGCCTAAAATTTTGATTTTTTTTTCTTAAAAATATGACTTCCTTTCTTGAAATTCTAACCTTTTTTGTTAAAAGTCTGACTTTTAAACTCAGAATTCTGCCTTTTTTCCTCAAAATTCAGACGTTTTTTTTTTCTTGAAATTTGGACTTTTTTTCTTCAAATTTTGGATTTTTTTGCTGAGAAATGGGATTTTTTTTTTCTTAAAAATCTGATTCCTTTCTTGAAATTCTAACCTTTTTTGTTAAAAGTCTGACTTTTAAACTCAGAATTCTGCCTTTTTTCCTCAAAATTCAGACGTTTTTTTTTTCTTGAAATTTGGACTTTTTTTCCTTCAAAATTTGACCTTTTGGCCTAAAATTTCGATTTTTTTTTCTTAAAAATATGACTTCCTTTCTTGAAATTCTAACCTTTTTTGTTAAAAGTCTGACTTTTAAACTCAGAATTCTGCCTTTTTTCCTCAAAATTCAGACGTTTTTTTTTCTTGAAATTTGGACTTTTTTTCCTTCAAAATTTGACCTTTTGGCCTAAAATTTTGACTTTTTTTTCTTAAAAATATGACTTCCTTTCTTGAAATTCTAACCTTTTTTGTTAAAAGTCTGACTTTTAAACTCAGAATTCTGCCTTTTTTCCTCAAAATTCAGACGTTTTTTTTTTCTTGAAATTTGGACTTTTTTTCTTCAAATTTTGGATTTTTTTGCTGAAAAATGGGATTTTTTTTTTCTTAAAAATCTGATTCCTTTCTTGAAATTCTAACATTTTTTGTTAAAAGTCTGACTTTTAAACTCAGAATTCTGCCTTTTTTCCTCAAAATTCAGACGTTTTTTTTTTTCTTGAAATTTGCACTTTTTTTCCTTCAAAATTTGACCTTTTGGCCTAAAATTTTGATTTTTTTTTCTTAAAAATATGACTTCCTTTCTTGAAATTCTAACCTTTTTTGTTAAAAGTCTGACTTTTAAACTCAGAATTCCACCTTTTTTCCTCAAAATTCAGACTTTTTTTTTTTTCTTGAAATTTGGACTTTTTTTCCTTCAAAATTTGACCTTTTGGCCTAAAATTTTGATTTTTTTTTTCTTAAAAATATGACTTCCTTTCTTGAAATTCTAACCTTTTTTGTTAAAAGTCTGACTTTTAAACTCAGAATTCCACCTTTTTTCCTCAAAATTCAGACGTTTTTTTTTTCTTGAAATTTGGACTTTTTTTCCTTCAAATTTTGGATTTTTTTGCTGAAAAATTGGATTTTTTTTTTCTTAAAAATATGACTTCCTTTCTTGAAATTCTAACCTTTTTTGTTAAAAGTCTGACTTTTAAACTCAGAATTCTGCCTTTTTTCCTCAAAATTCAGACGTTTTTTTTTCTTGAAATTTGGACTTTTTTTCCTTCAAAATTTGACCTTTTGGCCTAAAATTTTGATTTTTTTTTCTTAAAAATATGACTTCCTTTCTTGAAATTCTAACCTTTTTTGTTAAAAGTCTGACTTTTAAACTCAGAATTCTGCCTTTTTTCCTCAAAATTCAGACGTTTTTTTTTTCTTGAAATTTGGACTTTTTTTCTTCAAATTTTGGATTTTTTTGCTGAGAAATGGGATTTTTTTTTTCTTAAAAATCTGATTCCTTTCTTGAAATTCTAACCTTTTTTGTTAAAAGTCTGACTTTTAAACTCAGAATTCTGCCTTTTTTCCTCAAAATTCAGACGTTTTTTTTTTCTTGAAATTTGGACTTTTTTTCCTTCAAATTTTGGATTTTTTTGCTGAAAAATTGGATTTTTTTTTTCTTAAAAATATGACTTCCTTTCTTGAAATTCTAACCTTTTTTGTTAAAAGTCTGACTTTTAAACTCAGAATTCCGCCTTTTTTCCTCAAAATTCAGACGTTTTTTTTTTCTTGAAATTTGGACTTTTTTTCCTTCAAATTTTGGATTTTTTTGCTGAAAAATTGGATTTTTTTTTCTTAAAAATATGACTTCCTTTCTTGAAATTCTAACATTTTTTGTTAAAAGTCTGACTTTTAAACTCAGAATCCTGCCTTTTTTCCTCAAAATTCAGACATTTTTTTTTTCTTGAAATTTGGACTTTTTTTCCATCAAATTTTGGACTTTTTTGCTGAAAAATTGGATTTTTTTTTCTTGTTACGACCAACGTAAGGGGTACAGGGAAGTAACATAAAACCAGGTGGTAAGGTTAATAAACAAAGGTATTTATTAAATGAAAAGTCAAATTGTTTTAACAAAAGGAGGTGAGGAGCAAAGGGAACAAAGGGCGAGCGGATGCTGTTCAACAAAACAAAGAAATATAACATAAAGAGAACTCTAAACAGAGCCTATACTATTCTTATGGGTTAAACAAAACGAGAAACAAAAAAACCTCACTATCTAAACTCACTTAGCAATAACAAAAAACACATCAATAAACAGCACCCCTAAAACTAGTGAATCTAACAGAAATATTCTACGTGTACGATCAGTGACTATAATAAACTAAACCCTTTGCCCAGTCCCAGTAAACAAACAGAACAAACCTCCACAATCAAAGATCAAGTTAACCACTGTTAACATATACGGTTTACAACAACGAGGCGAGCTCACACACAAAACACAAGCCGCCCCCGATGGCGCAGCGCTCCCCCGTTTAAATAACCTCGATGCTGCTCGTGGGGCCTTCTGATTGGCAGAGCGGAAGAAATCCCCCGCCAATCCCGGCCCTGCACATCTCTTGTGCGGCGTTGTCGACGTGACCCCGCCTTGGTGCTCCTGGGCCAATCAGGTACCGGCAGCCACCTCGTCCTACTTAATAAAACAGGGCACAAGACACACCCACCCATACATACATACATACATACAGGCATAGCCTGCACTAAACCAAGGCTGCATGGAAGTAGCCGTAACATTTCTTAAAAATATGACTTCCTTTCTTGAAATTCTAACATTTTTTGTTAAAAGTCTGACTTTTAAACTCAGAATTCTGCCTTTTTTCCTCAAAATTCAGACGTTTTTTTTTTCTTGAAATTTGGACTTTTTTTCCTTCAAAATTTGACCTTTTGGCCTAAAATTTTAATTTTTTTTTTCTTAAAAATATGACTTCCTTTCTTGAAATTCTAACCTTTTTTGTTAAAAGTCTGACTTTTAAAATCAGAATTCTGCCTTTTTTCCTCAAAATTCAGACGTTTTTTTTTTCTTGAAATTTGGACTTTTTTTCCTTCAAAATTTGGGATTTTGGCCTAAAATTTTGATTTTTTTTTCTTAAAAATATGACTTCCTTTCTTGAAATTCTAACATTTTTTGTTAAAAGTCTTACTTTTAAACTCAGAATTCTGCCTTTTTTCCTCAAAATTCAGACGTTTTTTTTTTCTTGAAATTTGGACTTTTTTTCCTTCAAAATTTGACCTTTTGGCCTAAAATTTTGATTTTTTTTTTCTTAAAAATATGACTTCCTTTCTTGAAATTCTAACCTTTTTTGTTAAAAGTCTGACTTTTAAACTCAGAATTCTGCCTTTTTTCCTCAAAATTCAGACGTTTTTTTTTCTTGAAATTTGGACTTTTTTTCCTTCAAAATTTGACCTTTTGGCCTAAAATTTTGATTTTTTTTTCTTAAAAATATGACTTCCTTTCTTGAAATTCTAACCTTTTTTGTTAAAAGTCTGACTTTTAAACTCAGAATTCTGCCTTTTTTCCTCAAAATTCAGACGTTTTTTTTTTCTTGAAATTTGGACTTTTTTTCTTCAAATTTTGGATTTTTTTGCTGAAAAATGGGATTTTTTTTTTCTTAAAAATCTGATTCCTTTCTTGAAATTCTAACCTTTTTTGTTAAAAGTCTGACTTTTAAACTCAGAATTCCACCTTTTTTCCTCAAAATTCAGACTTTTTTTTTTTTCTTGAAATTTGGACTTTTTTTCCTTCAAAATTTGACCTTTTGGCCTAAAATTTTGATTTTTTTTTCTTAAAAATATGACTTCCTTTCTTGAAATTCTAACATTTTTTGTTAAAAGTCTGACTTTTAACCTCAGAATTCTGCCTTTTTTCCTCAAAATTCAGACGTTTTTTTTTTTCTTGAAATTTCGAATTTTTGCCTGCAAATTTTGATTTTTCTCAGGTTAGGGTTAGTGTTAGGGTTTGGTAGGGTTAGGATTAGGGTTAGGGTTAGGGGTAGATTAGGGTTAGGGTTAGGGTTAGATTAGGGTTAGCATAGGGTTAAGGGTTAGAGTAGGGTTAAGATTAGGGTTAGGGTTAGGGTTATGGTAGGGTTAGGGTTAGATTAGGGTTAGGATTAGGGTTAGATTAGGGTTAGGGTTAGATTAGGGTTAGGGGTTAGGGTTAGATTAGGGTTAGGGTTAGGGTTAGGTTAGGGTTAAGGGTTAGGGTTAGAGTTAGAGTAGGGTTAGGGTTAGGGTTAGATTAGGGTTAGGGTTAGGGTGAGCATAGGGTTAGGGTAGGGTTAGGGTTAGATTAGGGTTAGCATAAGGTTAAGGGTTAGAGTAGGGTTAAGATTAGGGTTAGGGTTAGGGTAGGGTTAGGGTTAGATTAGGGTTAGGGTTAGGGTTAGATTAGGGTTAGGGTTAGGGTTAGATTAGGGTTAGCATAGGGTTCGGGTAGGGTTAAGGGTTAGGGTTAGGGTTAGATTAGGGTTAGGGGTTAGGGTTAGATTAGGGTTAGGGTTAGGGTAGGGTTAAGGGTTAGGGTTAGGGTTAGATTAGGGATAGGGGTTAGGGTTAGAGTAGGGTTAGGGTTAAGGGCAAGGGTTAGGGTTGGTTTAGGGTTAGGGATAGGGTAGGGTTAGGATTTGGGCTACGGGGTTCTTGAAATTTTAACCTTTTTTGTTAAAAATTTGACTCTTAAACAAAGAATTCTGCCTTTTTTCCTCAAAATTCAGAATTATTTTTTTTTGTGAAATTTTGACTTTTTGCCTGCAAATTTTGATATTTTTCAGGCTAGGGTTAGTGTTAGGGTTAGATGAGGGTTAGTTTTAGGGTTGGGCAGGGTTAGGGTTAGGGTTAGATAAGGGTTAGGGTTAGGCTTAGGGTTAGCATAAGGTTAAGGGTTAGTGTTAGAGTAGGGTTAGGGTTAGGGTTAGGGTTAGTCTTACGATTAGCATAAGGTTAAGGGTTAGGGTTAGAGTAGGGTTAGGGTTACATTAGGGTTAGGGTTAGCATAGGGGTAAGGGTTAGGGTTAGGGTTAGGGTTAGCATAGGGTTAGGGTAGGGTTAGGGTTAGATTAGGGTTAGGGTTGGGTTAGGGTTAAGGGTTAGGATTAAGGTTAGGGCTATGGTAGGGTTAGATTAGGGTTAGGGTTAGGGTTAGATTAGGGTTAGCATAGGGTTAGGGTTAGGGTTAGCATAGGGTTAGGGTTAGGGTTAGGGTAGGGTTATGGTTAAGGGTTTGGTTTAGGTTTAGAGTAGGGTTAGGGTAGATTAGGTTTGGGGTTAGGTTTAGATTAGGGTTAGGGTTAGGGTTAGATTAGGGTTAGGGTTAGGGTTAGAGTAGGGTTAGCATACGGTTAGGGGATAGGGTTAGGGTTAGGGGGTTCTTGAAATTCTAACCTTTTTTGTTAAAAGTCTGACTTTTATACTCAGAATTCTGCCTTTTTTCCTCAAAATTCAGACGTTTTTTTTTTCTTGAAATTTCAAATTTTTGCCTGCAAATTTGGTTTTTCTCAGGTTAGGGTTAGTGTTAGGGTTTGGTAGGGTTAGGATTAGGGTTAGGTTAGGGTTAGGGTTAGGGGTAGATTAGGGTTAGGGTTAGGGTTAGATTAGGGTTAGCATAGGGTTAAGGGTTAGAGTAGGGTTAAGATTAGGGTTAGGGTTATGGTAGGGTTAGGGTTAGATTAGGGTTAGGATTAGGGTTAGATTAGGGTTAGGGTTAGGGTTAGATTAGGGTTAGGGTTAGATTAGGGTTAGGGTTAGGGTTAGGGTTAGGTTAGGGTTAAGGGTTAGGGTTAGAGTTAGAGTAGGGTTAGGGTTAGGGTAGGGTTAGGGTTAGATTAGGGTTAGGGTTAGAGTAGGGTTAGCATAGGGTTAAGGGTTAGAGTAGGGTTAAGATTAGGGTTAGGGTTAGGGTAGGGTTAGGGTTAGATTAGGGTTAGGGTTAGGGTTAGATTAGGGTTAGGGTTAGGGTTAGATTAGGGTTAGCATAGGGTTCGGGTAGGGTTAAGGGTTAGGGTTAGATTAGGGTTAGGGGTTAGGGTTAGATTAGGGTTAGGGTTAGGGTAGGGTTAAGGGTTAGGGTTAGGGTTAGATTAGGGATAGGGGTTAGGGTTAGAGTAGGGTTAGGGTAGGGTTAGGGTTAGATTAGGGTTAGGGTTGGGTTAGGGTTAAGGGTTAGGATTAGGGTTAGGGCTATGGTAGGGTTAGATTAGGGTTAGGGTTAGATTAGGGTTAGCATAGGGTTAGGGTTAGGGTTAGCATAGGGTTAGGGTTAGGGTTAGGGTAGGGTTATGGTTAAGGGTTTGGTTTAGGTTTAGAGTAGGGTTAGGGTTAGATTAGGGTTGGGGTTAGGTTTAGATTAGGGTTATAGTTAGGGTTAGATTAGGGTTAGGGTTAGATTAGGGTTAGCATAGGGTTCGGGTAGGGTTAAGGGTTAGGGTTAGGGTTAGATTAGGGTTAGGGGTTAGGGTTAGATTAGGGTTAGGGTTAGGGTAGGGTTAAGGGTTAGGGTTAGGGTTAGATTAGGGATAGGGGTTAGGGTTAGAGTAGCGTTAGGGTTAAGGGCAAGGGTTAGGGTTGGGTTAGGGTTAGGGATAGGGTAGGGTTAGGATTTGGGCTACGGGGTTCTTGAAATTCTAACCTTTTTTGTTAAAAATTTGACTTTTAAACAAAGAATTCTGCCTTTTTTCCTCAAAATTCAGAATTATTTTTTTTCGTGAAATTTGGACTTTTTTTCCTTCAAGATTTGATCTTTTGGCCTAAAATTTTGATTTTTTTTTCTTAAAAATATGACTTCCTTTCTTGAAATTCTAACCTTTTTTGTTAAAAGTCTGACTTTTAAACTCAGAATTCTGCCTTTTTTCCTCAAAATTCAGACGTTTTTTTTTCTTGAAATTTGGACTTTTTTTCTTCAAATTTTGGATTTTTTTGCTGAAAAATGGGATTTTTTTTTTCTTAAAAATCTGATTCCTTTCTTGAAATTCTAACCTTTTTTGTTAAAAGTCTGACTTTTAAACTCAGAATTCTGCCTTTTTTCCTCAAAATTCAGACGTTTTTTTTTTCTTGAAATTTCGAATTTTTGCCTGCAAATTTTGATTTTTCTCAGGTTAGGGTTAGTGTTAGGGTTTGGTAGGGTTAGGATTAGGGTTAGGTTAGGGTTAGGGTTAGGGGTAGATTAGGGTTAGGGTTAGGGTTAGATTAGGGTTAGCATAGGGTTAAGGGTTAGAGTAGGGTTAAGATTAGGGTTAGGGTTGTGGTAGGGTTAGGGTTAGATTAGGGTTAGGATTAGGGTTAGATTAGGATTAGGGTTAGGGTTAGATTAGGGTTAGGGGTTAGGGTTAGATTAGGGTTAGGGTTAGGGTTAGGGTTAGGTTAGGGTTAAGGGTTAGGGTTAGAGTTAGAGTAGGGTTAGGGTTAGGGTAGGGTTAGGGTTAGGGTTAGATTAGGGTTAGGGTTAGGGTGAGCATAGGGTTAGGGTAGGGTTAGGGTTAGATTAGGGTTAGGGTTAGATTAGGGTTAGCATAGGGTTAAGGGTTAGAGTAGGGTTAAGATTAGGGTTAGGGTTAGGGTAGGGTTAGGGTTAGATTAGGGTTAGGGTTAGGGTTAGATTAGGGTTAGGGTTAGGGTTAGATTAGGGTTAGGGTTAGGGTTCGGGTAGGGTTAAGGGTTAGGGTTAGGGTTAGATTAGGGTTAGGGGTTAGGGTTAGATTAGGGTTAGGGTTAGGGTAGGGTTTAGGGTTAGGGTTAGGGTTAGATTAGGGATAGGGGTTAGGGTTAGAGTAGGGTTAGGGTTAAGGGCAAGGGTTAGGGTTGGGTTAGGGTTAGGGATAGGGTAGGGTTAGGATTTGGGCTACGGGGTTCTTGAAATTCTAACTTTTTTTGTAAAAAATTTGACTTTTAAACAAAGAATTCTGCCTTTTTTCCTCAAAATTCAGAATTATTTTTTTTTGTGAAATGTTGACTTTTTGCCTGCAAATTTTGATATTTTTCAGGCTAGGGTTAGTGTTAGGGTTAGATGAGGGTTAGTGTTAGGGTTGGGCAGGGTTAGGGTTAGGGTTAGGCTTAGGGTTAGCATAAGGTTAAGGGTTAGTGTTAGAGTAGGGTTAGGGTTAGGGTTAGTCTTACGATTAGCATAAGGTTAAGGGTTAGGGTAAGAGTAGGGTTAGGGTTACATTAGGGTTAGGGTTAGCATAGGGGTAAGGGTTAGGGTTAGGGTTAGCATAGGGTTAGGGTAGGGTTAGGGTTAGATTAGGGTTAGGGTTGGGTTAGGGTTAAGGGTTAGGATTAGGGTTAGGGCTATGGTAGGGTTAGATTAGGGTTAGGGTTAGATTAGGGTTAGCATAGGGTTAGGGTTAGGGTTAGCATAGGGTTAGGGTTAGGGTTAGGGTAGGGTTATGGTTAAGGGTTTGGTTTAGGTTTAGAGTAGGGTTAGGGTTAGATTAGGGTTGGGGTTAGGTTTAGATTAGGGTTATGGTTAGGGTTAGATTAGGGTTAGGGTTAGGGTTAGATTAGGGTTAGGGGTTAGGGTTAGATTAGGGTTAGGGTTAGGTTAGGGTTAAGGGTTAGGGTTAGAGTTAGAGTAGGGTTAGGGTAGGGTTAGGGTTAGGGTTAGATTAGGGTTAGGGTGAGCATAGGGTTAGGGTAGGGTTAGGGTTAGATTAGGGTTAGGGTTAGATTAGGGTTAGCATAGGGTTAAGGGTTAGAGTAGGGTTAAGATTAGGGTTAGGGTTAGGGTAGGGTTAGGGTTAGATTAGGGTTAGGGTTAGGGTTAGATTAGGGTTAGGGTTAGGGTTAGATTAGGGTTAGCATAGGGTTCAGGTAGGGTTAAGGGTTAGGGTTAGGGTTAGATTAGGGTTAGGGGTTAGGGTTAGGGTGGGTTAAGGGTTAGGGTTAGGGTTAGATTAGGGATGGGGTTAGGGTTAGAGTAGGGTTAGGGTTAAGGGCAAGGGTTAGGGTTGGGTTAGGGTTAGGGATAGGGTAGGGTTAGGATTTGGGCTACGGGGTTCTTGAAATTCTAACCTTTTTTGTTAAAAATTTGACTTTTAAACAAAGAATTCTGCCTTTTTTCCTCAAAATTCAGAATTATTTTTTTTCGTGAAATTTGGACTTTTTTTCCTTCAAGATTTGACCTTTTGGCCTAAAATTTTGATTTTTTTTCCTTAAAAATATGACTTCCTTTCTTGAAATTCTAACCTTTTTTGGTAAAAGTCTGACTTTTAAACTCAGAATTCTGCCTTTTTTCCTCAAAATTCAGATGTTTTTTTTTTCTTGAAATTTCGAATTTTTGCCTGCAAATTTTGATTTTTCTCAGGTTAGGGTTAGTGTTAGGGTTTGGTAGGGTTAGGATTAGGGTTAGGGTTAGGGGTAGATTAGGGTTAGGGTTAGGGTTAGATTAGGGTTAGCATAGGGTTAAGGGTTAGAGTAGGGTTAAGATTAGGGTTAGGGTTAGGGTTATGGTAGGGTTAGGGTTAGATTAGGGTTAGGGGTTAGGGTTAGATTAGGGTTAGGGTTAGGGTAGGGTTAAGGGTTAGGGTTAGGGTTAGATTAGGGATAGGGGTTAGGGTTAGAGTAGGGTTAGGGTTAAGGGCAAGGGTTAGGGTTGGGTTAGGGTTAGGGATAGGGTAGGGTTAGGATTTGGGCTACGGGGTTCTTGAAATTCTAACCTTTTTTGTTAAAAATTTGACTTTTAAACAAAGAATTCTGCCTTTTTTCCTCAAAATTCAGAATTATTTTTTTTCGTGAAATTTGGACTTTTTTTCCTTCAAGATTTGACCTTTTGGCCTAAAATTTTGATTTTTTTTTTCTTAAAAATATGACTTCCTTTCTTGAAATTCTAACCTTTTTTGTTAAAAGTCTGACTTTTAAACTCAGAATTCTGCCTTTTTTCCTCAAAATTCAGAATTGTTTTTTTTTTTCATGAAATTTTGACTTTTTGCCTGCAAATTTTGATTTTTTTCAGGCTAGGGTTAGTGTTAGGGTTAGGGTTAGGGGTACATGAGGGTTAGGGTTAGGCTTAGGGTTAGCATAAGGTTAAGGGTTAGTGTTAGAGTAAGGTTAGGGTTAGGGTTAGTCTTAGGATTAGCATAAGGTTAAGGGTTAGGGTTAGAGTAGGGTTAGGGTTACATTAGGGTTAAGGTTAGGGTTAGCATAGGGGTAAGGGTTAGGATTAGGGTTAGGGTTAGCATAGGGTTAGGGTTAGGGTTGGGTTAGGGATAAGGGTTAGGGTTAGGATTAGGGTTAGGGTTATGGTAGGGTTAGGGTTAGATTAGGGTTAGCATAGGGTTAGGGTTAGGGTAGGGTTAAGGTTAAGGGTTTGGTTTAGGTTTAGAGTAGGGTTAGGGTTAGATTAGGGTTGGGGTTAGGTTTAGATTAGGGTTAGGGTTAGATTAGGGTTAGGGTTAGGGTTAGAGTAGGGTTAGCATAGGGTTAGGTGATAGGGTTAGGGGGTTCTTGAAATTCTAACCTTTTTTGTTAAAAGTCTGACTTTTAAACTCAGAATTCTGCCTTTTTTCCTCAAAATTCAGACGTTTTTTTTTTCTTGAAATTTCAAATTTTTGCCTGCAAATTTTGATTTTTCTCAGGTTAGGGTTAGTGATAGGGTTTGGTAGGGTTAGGATTAGGGTTAGGTTAGGGTTAGGGTTAGGGTTAGATTAGGGTTAGGGTTAGGGGTAGATTAGGGTTAGGGTTAGGGTTAGATTAGGGTTAGCATAGGGTTAAGGGTTAGAGTAGGGTTAAGATTAGGGTTAGGGTTAGGGTTATGGTAGGGTTAGGGTTAGATTAGGGTTAGGATTAGGGTTAGATTAGGGTTAGGGTTAGGGTTAGGGTTAGATTAGGGTTAGATTAGGGTTAGGGTTAGGGTTAGGTTAGGGTTAAGGGTTAGGGTTAGAGTTAGAGTAGGGTTAGGGTAGGGTTAGGGTTAGGGTTAGATTAGGGTTAGGGTTAGGGTGAGCATAGGGTTAGGTTAGGGTTAGATTAGGGTTAGGGTTAGATTAGGGTTAGCATAGGGTTAAGGGTTAGAGTAGGGTTAGGGTTAGGGTAGGGTTAGGGTTAGATTAGGGTTAGGGTTAGGGTTAGATTAGGGTTAGCATAGGGTTTGGGTAGGGTTAAGGGTTAGGGTTAGGGTTAGATTAGGGTTAGGGGTTAGGGTTAGATTAGGGTTAGGGTAGGGTTAGGGTTAAGGGTTAGGGTTAGGGTTAGATTAGGGATAGGGGTTAGGGTTAGAGTAGGGTTAGGGTTAAGGGCAAGGGTTAGGGTTGGGTTAGGGTTAGGGATAGGGTAGGGTTAGGATTTGGGCTAGGGGGTTCTTGAAATTCTAACCTTTTTTGTTAAAAATTTGACTTTTAAACACAGAATTCTGCCTTTTTTCCTCAAAATTCAGAAATATTTTTTTTCGTGAAATTTTGACTTTTTGCCTGCAAATTTTGATATTTTTCAGGCTAGGGTTAGTGTTAGGGTTAGATGAGGGTTAGTGTTAGGGTTGGGCAGGGTTAGGGTTAGGGTTAGATAAGGGTTAGCGTTAGGCTTAGGGTTAGTATAAGGTTAAGGGTTAGTGTTAGAGTAGGGTTAGGGTTTGGGTTAGGGTTAGTCTTACGATTAGCATAAGGTTAAGGGTTAGGGTTAGAGTAGGGTTAGGGTTACATTAGGGTTAGGGTTAGCATAGGGGTAAGGGTTAGGGTTAGCATAGGGTTAGGGTAGGGTTAGGGTTAGATTAGGGTTAGGGTTGGGTTAGGGTTAAGGGTTAGGGTTAGGGTTAGGATTAGGGTTATGCTATGGTAGGGTTAGGGTTAGATTAGGGTTAGGGTTAGGGTTAGATTAGGGTTAGCATAGGGTTAGAGTTAGGGTTAGCATAGGGTTAGGGTTAGGGTTAGGGTAGGGTTATGGTTAAGGGTTTGGTTTAGGTTTAGAGTAGGGTTAGGGTTAGATTAGGGTTGGGGTTAGGTTTAGATTAGGGTTAGGGTTAGGGTTAGAGTAGGGTTAGCATAGGGTTAGGGGATAGGGTTAGGGTTAGGGGGTTCTTGAAATTCTAACCTTTTTTGTTAAAAGTCTGACTTTTAAACTCAGAATTCTGCCTTCTTTCCTCAAAATTCAGAAGTTTTTTTTTTCTTGAAATTTCAAATTTTTGCCTGCAAATTTTGATTTTTCTCAGGTTAGGGTTAGTGTTAGGGTTTGGTAGGGTTAGGATTAGGGTTAGGTTAGGGTTAGTGTTAGGGTTAGATTAGGGTTAGGGTTAGGGGTAGATTAGGGTTAGGGTTAGATTAGGGTTAGCATAGGGTTAAGGGTTAGGGTTAGGTTTAGGGTTAGGGTTAGATTAGGGTTAGGGTTAGGGTTAGGGTTAAGGGTTAGGGTTAGAGTTAGAGTAGGGTTAGGGTTAGGGTAGGGTTAGGGTTAGGGTTAGATTAGGGTTAGGGTTAGGGTGAGCATAGGGTCAGGGTAGGGTTAGGGTTAGATTAGGGTTAGGGTTAGATTAGGGTTAGCATAGGGTTAAGGTTTAGAGTAGGGTTAAGATTAGGGTTAGGGTTAGGGTAGGGTTAGGGTTAGATTAGGGTTAGGGTTAGGGTTAGGGTTAGATTAGGGTTAGCATAGGGTTCGGGTAGGGTTAAGGGTTAGGGTTAGGGTTAGCTTAGGGTTAGAGGTTAGGGTTAGATTAGGGTTAGGGTTAGGGTAGGGTTAGGGTTAAGGGTTAGGGTTAGGGTTAGATTAGGGATAGGGGTTAGGGTTAGAGTAGGGTTAGGGTTAAGGGCCAGGGTTAGGGTTAGGGATAGGGTAGGGTTAGGATTTGGGCTAGGGGGTTCTTGAAATTCTAACCTTTTTTGTTAAAAATTTGACTTTTAAACACAGAATTCTGCCTTTTTTCCTCAAAATTCAGAATTATTTTTTTTCGTGAAATTTTGACTTTTTGCCTGTAAATTTTGATATTTTTCAGGCTAGGGTTAGTGTTAGGGTTAGATGAGGGTTACTGTTAGGGTTGGGCAGGGTTAGGGTTAAGGTTAGATAAGGGTTAGGGTTAGGCTTAGGGTTAGCATAAGGTTAAGGGTTAGTGTTAGAGTAGGGTTAGGGTTAGGGTTAGGGTTAGTCTTACGATTAGCAGAAGGTTAAGGGTTAGGGTTAGAGTAGGGTTAGGGTTACATTAGGGTTAGGGTTAGCATAGGGGTAAGGGTTAGGGTTAGGGTTAGCATAGGGTTAGGGTTGGGTTAGGGTTAAGGGTTAGGATTAGGGTTAGGGCTATGGTAGGGTTAGGGTTAGATTAGGGTTAGGGTTAGATTAGGGTTAGCATAGGGTTAGGGTTAGGGTTAGGGTAGGGTTATGGTTAAGGGTTTGGTTTAGGTTTAGGGTAGGGTTAGGGTTAGATTAGGGTTGGGGTTAGGTTTAGATTAGGGTTAGGGTTAGGGTTAGATTAGGGTTAGGGTTAGGGTTAGAGTAGGGTTAGCATAGGGTTAGGGGATAGGGTTAGGGTTGGGGGTTCTTGAAATTCTAACCTTTTTTGTTAAAAGTCTGACTTTTAAACTCAGAATTCTGCCTTTTTTCCTCAAAATTCAGACGTTTTTTTTTTCTTGAAATTTCAAATTTTTGCCTGCAAATTTTGATTTTTCTCAGATTAGGGTTAGTGTTAGGGTTTGGT
This sequence comes from Sciaenops ocellatus, assembly GCA_033000465.1. NCBI lineage: Eukaryota > Metazoa > Chordata > Actinopteri > Sciaenidae > Sciaenops > Sciaenops ocellatus. The sequence goes on along the minus strand of CP136873.1, from coordinate 441,643 downwards.
AGGGTTAGGGTTAGGGTTAGATTAGGGTTAGGGTTAGGGTTAGGGTTAGATTAGGGTTAGGGTTAGGGTTAGGTTAGGGTTAGGGTTAGGGTTAGGGGTAGATTAGGGTTAGGGTTAGGGTTAGATTAGGGTTAGCATAGGGTTAAGGGTTAGAGTAGGGTTAAGATTAGGGTTAGGGTTAGGGTTATGGTAGGGTTAGGGTTAGATTAGGGTTAGGATTAGGGTTAGATTAGGGTTAGGGTTAGGGTTAGGGTTAGATTAGGGTTAGATTCGGGTTAGGGGTTAGGGTTAGATTAGGGTTAGGGTTAGGGTTAGGTTAGGGTTAAGGGTTAGGGTTAGAGTTAGAGTAGGGTTAGGGTAGGGTTAGGGTTAGGGTTAGATTAGGGTTAGGGTTAGGGTGAGCATAGGGTTAGGTTAGGGTTAGGGGTTAGGGTTAGAGTAGGGTTAGGGTTAAGGGCAAGGGTTAGGGTTGGGTTAGGGTTAGGGATAGGGTAGGGTTAGGATTTGGGCTAGGGGGTTCTTGAAATTCTAACCTTTTTTGTTAAAAATTTGACTTTTAAACAGAATTCTGCCTTTTTTCCTCAAAATTCAGAAATATTTTTTTTCGTGAAATTTTGACTTTTTGCCTGCAAATTTTGATATTTTTCAGGCTAGGGTTAGTGTTAGGGTTAGATGAGGGTTAGTGTTAGGGTTGGGCAGGGTTAGGGTTAGGGTTAGATAAGGGTTAGGGTTAGGCTTAGGGTTAGTATAAGGTTAAGGGTTAGTGTTAGAGTAGGGTTAGGGTAGGGTTAGGGTTAGGGTTAGATTAGGGTTAGGGTTAGGGTGAGCATAGGGTCAGGGTAGGGTTAGGGTTAGATTAGGGTTAGGGTTAGATTAGGGTTAGCATAGGGTTAAGGTTTAGAGTAGGGTTAAGATTAGGGTTAGGGTTAGGGTAGGGTTAGGGTTAGATTAGGGTTAGGGTTAGGTTAGGGTTAGGGTTAGCATAGGGTTCGGGTAGGGTTAAGGGTTAGGGTTAGGGTTAGCTTAGGGTTAGGGGTTAGGGTTAGATTAGGGTTAGGGTTAGATTAGGGTTAGGGTTAAGGGTTAGGGTTAGGGTTAGATTAGGGATAGGGGTTAGGGTTAGAGTAGGGTTAGGGTTAAGGGCCAGGGTTAGGGTTAGGGATAGGGTAGGGTTAGGATTTGGGCTAGGGGGTTCTTGAAATTCGAACCTTTTTTGTTAAAAATTTGACTTTTAAACACAGAATTCTGCCTTTTTTCCTCAAAATTCAGAATTATTTTTTTTCGTGAAATTTTGACTTTTTGCCTGTAAATTTTGATATTTTTCAGGCTAGGGTTAGTGTTAGGGTTAGATGAGGGTTAGTGTTAGGGTTGGGCAGGGTTAGGGTTAGGGTTAGGCTTAGGGTTAGCATAAGGTTAAGGGTTAGTGTTAGAGTAGGGTTAGGGTTAGGGTTAGGGTTAGTCTTACGATTAGCATAAGGTTAAGGGTTAGGGTTAGAGTAGGGTTAGGGTTACATTAGGGTTAGGGTTAGCATAGGGGTAAGGGTTAGGGTTAGGGTTAGCATAGGGTTAGGGTTGGGTTAGGGTTAAGGGTTAGGATTAGGGTTAGGGCTATGGTAGGGTTAGGGTTAGATTAGGGTTAGGGTTAGGGTTAGATTAGGGTTAGCATAGGGTTAGGGTTAGGGTTAGGGTAGGGTTATGGTTAAGGGTTTGGTTTAGGTTTAGGGTAGGGTTAGGGTTAGATTAGGGTTGGGGTTAGGTTTAGATTAGGGTTAGGGTTAGGGTTAGATTAGGGTTAGAGTAGGGTTAGCATAGGGTTAGGGGATAGGGTTAGGGTTGGGGGTTCTTGAAATTCTAACCTTTTTTGTTAAAAGTCTGACTTTTAAACTCAGAATTCTGCCTTTTTTCCTCAAAATTCAGACGTTTTTTTTTTCTTGAAATTTCAAATTTTTGCCTGCAAATTTTGATTTTTCTCAGATTAGGGTTAGTGTTAGGGTTTGGTAGGGTTAGGGTTAGGGTTAGATTAGGGTTAGGGTTAGGGTTAGGGTTAGATTAGGGTTAGATTAGGGTTAGGGGTTAGGGTTAGATTAGGGTTAGGGTTAGGGTTAGGTTAGGGTTAGGGTTAGGGGTAGATTAGGGTTAGGGTTAGGGTTAGATTAGGGTTAGCATAGGGTTAAGGGTTAGAGTAGGGTTAAGATTAGGGTTAGGGTTAGGGTTATGGTAGGGTTAGGGTTAGATTAGGGTTAGGATTAGGGTTAGATTAGGGTTAGGGTTAGGGTTAGGGTTAGATTAGGGTTAGGGGTTAGGGTTAGATTAGGGTTAGGGTTAGGGTTAGGTTAGGGTTAAGGGTTAGGGTTAGAGTTAGAGTAGTGTTAGGGTAGGGTTAGGGTTAGGGTTAGATTAGGGTTAGGGTTAGGGTGAGCATAGGGTTAGGTTAGGGTTAGGGGTTAGGGTTAGAGTAGGGTTAGGGTTAAGGGCAAGGGTTAGGGTTGGGTTAGGGTTAGGGATAGGGTAGGGTTAGGATTTGGGCTAGGGGGTTCTTGAAATTCTAACCTTTTTTGTTAAAAATTTGACTTTTAAACAGAATTCTGCCTTTTTTCCTCAAAATTCAGAAATATTTTTTTTCGTGAAATTTTGACTTTTTGCCTGCAAATTTTGATATTTTTCAGGCTAGGGTTAGTGTTAGGGTTAGATGAGGGTTAGTGTTAGGGTTGGGCAGGGTTAGGGTTAGGGTTAGATAAGGGTTAGGGTTAGGCTTAGGGTTAGTATAAGGTTAAGGGTTAGTGTTAGAGTAGGGTTAGGGTTAGGGTTAGGGTTAGTCTTACGATTAGCATAAGGTTAAGGGTTAGGGTTAGAGTAGGGTTAGGGTTACATTAGGGTTAGGGTTAGCATAGGGGTAAGGGTTAGGGTTAGCATAGGGTTAGGGTAGGGTTAGGGTTAGATTAGGGTTAGGGTTAAGGGTTAGGGTTAGGGTTAGGATTAGGGTTATGGCTATGGTAGGGTTAGGGTTAGATTAGGGTTAGGGTTAGGGTTAGATTAGGGTTAGATTAGGGTTAGCATAGGGTTAGGGTTAGGGTTAGCATAGGGTTAGGGTTAGGGTTAGGGTAGGGTTATGGTTAAGGGTTTGGTTTAGGTTTAGAGTAGGGTTAGGGTTAGATTAGGGTTGGGGTTAGGTTTAGATTAGGGTTAGGGTTAGGGTTAGATTAGGGTTAGGGTTAGGGTTAGAGTAGGGTTAGCATAGGGTTAGGGGATAGGGTTAGGGTTAGGGGTTCTTGAAATTCTAACCTTTTTTGTTAAAAGTCTGACTTTTAAACTCAGAATTCTGCCTTTTTTCCTCAAAATTCAGAAGTTTTTTTTTTCTTGAAATTTCGAATTTTTGCCTGCAAATTTTGATTTTTCTCAGGTTAGGGTTAGAGTTAGGGTTTGGTAGGGTTAGGATTAGGGTTAGGTTAGGGTTAGTGTTAGGGTTAGATTAGGGTTAGGGTTGGGGTAGATTAGGGTTAGGGTTAGATTAGGGTTAGCATAGGGTTAAGGGTTAGAGTAGGGTTAAGATTAGGGTTAGGGTTATGGTAGGGTTAGGGTTAGGATTAGGGTTAGATTAGGGTTAGGGTTAGATTAGGGTTAGGGTTAGGGTTAAGGGTTAGGGTTAGAGTGGGTTAGGGTTAGGGTTAGATTAGGGTTAGCATAGGGTTCGGGTAGGGTTAAGGGTTAGGGTTAGGGTTAGCTTAGGGTTAGGGGTTAGGGTTAGATTAGGGTTAGGGTTAGGGTAGGGTTAGGGTTAAGGGTTAGGGTTAGGGTTAGATTAGGGATAGGGGTTAGGGTTAGAGTAGGGTTAGGGTTAAGGGCCAGGGTTAGGGTTAGGGATAGGGTAGGGTTAGGATTTGGGCTAGGGGGTTCTTGAAATTCTAACCTTTTTTGTTAAAAATTTGACTTTTAAACACAGAATTCTGCCTTTTTTCCTCAAAATTCAGAATTATTTTTTTTCGTGAAATTTTGACTTTTTGCCTGTAAATTTTGATATTTTTCAGGCTAGGGTTAGTGTTAGGGTTAGATGAGGGTTAGTGTTAGGGTTGGGCAGGGTTAGGGTTAGGGTTAGGCTTAGGGTTAGCATAAGGTTAAGGGTTAGTGTTAGAGTAGGGTTAGGGTTAGGGTTAGGGTTAGTCTTACGATTAGCATAAGGTTAAGGGTTAGGGTTAGAGTAGGGTTAGGGTTACATTAGGGTTAGGGTTAGCATAGGGGTAAGGGTTAGGGTTAGGGTTAGCATAGGGTTAGGGTTGGGTTAGGGTTAAGGGTTAGGATTAGGGTTAGGGCTATGGTAGGGTTAGGGTTAGATTAGGGTTAGGGTTAGGGTTAGATTAGGGTTAGCATAGGGTTAGGGTTAGGGTTAGGGTAGGGTTATGGTTAAGGGTTTGGTTTAGGTTTAGGGTAGGGTTAGGGTTAGATTAGGGTTGGGGTTAGGTTTAGATTAGGGTTAGGGTTAGGGTTAGATTAGGGTTAGGGTTAGGGTTAGAGTAGGGTTAGCATAGGGTTAGGGGATAGGGTTAGGGTTGGGGGTTCTTGAAATTCTAACCTTTTTTGTTAAAAGTCTGACTTTTAAACTCAGAATTCTGCCTTTTTTCCTCAAAATTCAGACGTTTTTTTTTTCTTGAAATTTCAAATTTTTGCCTGCAAATTTTGATTTTTCTCAGATTAGGGTTAGTGTTAGGGTTTGGTAGGGTTAGGGTTAGGGTTAGATTAGGGTTAGGGTTAGGGTTAGGGTTAGATTAGGGTTAGATTAGGGTTAGGGGTTAGGGTTAGATTAGGGTTAGGGTTAGGTTAGGGTTAGGGTTAGGGTTAGGGGTAGATTAGGGTTAGGGTTAGGGTTAGATTAGGGTTAGCATAGGGTTAAGGGTTAGAGTAGGGTTAAGATTAGGGTTAGGGTTAGGGTTATGGTAGGGTTAGGGTTAGATTAGGGTTAGGATTAGGGTTAGATTAGGGTTAGGGTTAGGGTTAGGGTTAGATTAGGGTTAGATTAGGGTTAGGGGTTAGGGTTAGATTAGGGTTAGGGTTAGGGTTAGGTTAGGGTTAAGGGTTAGGGTTAGAGTTAGAGTAGGGTTAGGGTAGGGTTAGGGTTAGGGTTAGATTAGGGTTAGGGTTAGGGTGAGCATAGGGTTAGGTTAGGGTTAGGGGTTAGGGTTAGAGTAGGGTTAGGGTTAAGGGCAAGGGTTAGGGTTGGGTTAGGGTTAGGGATAGGGTAGGGTTAGGATTTGGGCTAGGGGGTTCTTGAAATTCTAACCTTTTTTGTTAAAAATTTGACTTTTAAACAGAATTCTGCCTTTTTTCCTCAAAATTCAGAAATATTTTTTTTCGTGAAATTTTGACTTTTTGCCTGCAAATTTTGATATTTTTCAGGCTAGGGTTAGTGTTAGGGTTAGATGAGGGTTAGTGTTAGGGTTGGGCAGGGTTAGGGTTAGGGTTAGATAAGGGTTAGGGTTAGGCTTAGGGTTAGTATAAGGTTAAGGGTTAGTGTTAGAGTAGGGTTAGGGTTAGGGTTAGGGTTAGTCTTACGATTAGCATAAGGTTAAGGGTTAGGGTTAGAGTAGGGTTAGGGTTACATTAGGGTTAGGGTTAGCATAGGGGTAAGGGTTAGGGTTAGCATAGGGTTAGGGTAGGGTTAGGGTTAGATTAGGGTTAGGGTTGGGTTAGGGTTAAGGGTTAGGGTTAGGGTTAGGATTAGGGTTATGGCTATGGTAGGGTTAGGGTTAGATTAGGGTTAGGGTTAGGGTTAGATTAGGGTTAGATTAGGGTTAGCATAGGGTTAGGGTTAGGGTTAGCATAGGGTTAGGGTTAGGGTTAGGGTAGGGTTATGGTTAAGGGTTTGGTTTAGGTTTAGAGTAGGGTTAGGGTTAGATTAGGGTTGGGGTTAGGTTTAGATTAGGGTTAGGGTTAGGGTTAGATTAGGGTTAGGGTTAGGGTTAGAGTAGGGTTAGCATAGGGTTAGGGGATAGGGTTAGGGTTAGGGGTTCTTGAAATTCTAACCTTTTTTGTTAAAAGTCTGACTTTTAAACTCAGAATTCTGCCTTTTTTCCTCAAAATTCAGACGTTTTTTTTCCCTTGAAATTTGGACTTTTTTTCCTTCAAAATTTGACCTTTTGGCCTAAAATTTTGATTTTTTTTTCTTAAAGATATGACTTCCTTTCTTGAAATTCTACCCTTTTTTGTTAAAAGTCTGACTTTTAAACTCAGAATTCTGCCTTTTTTCCTCAAAATTCAGACGTTTTTTTTTTCTTGAAATTTGGACTTTTTTTCCTTCAAAATTTGACCTTTTGGCCTAAAATTTTGATTTTTTTTTCTTAAAAATATGACTTCCTTTCTTGAAATTCTAACCTTTTTTGTTAAAAGTCTGACTTTTAAACTCAGAATTCTGCCTTTTTTCCTCAAAATTCAGACGTTTTTTTTTTCTTGAAATTTGGACTTTTTTTCCTTCAAAATTTGACCTTTTGGCCTAAAATTTTGATTTTTTTTTTCTTAAAAATATGACTTCCTTTCTTGAAATTCTAACCTTTTTTGTTAAAAGTCTGACTTTTAAACTCAGAATTCTGCCTTTTTTCCTCAAAATTCAGACGTTTTTTTTTTCTTGAAATTTGGACTTTTTTTCCTTCAAATTTTGGATTTTTTTGCTGAAAAATGGGATTTTTTTTTTCTTAAAAATCTGATTCCTTTCTTGAAATTCTAACCTTTTTTGTTAAAAGTCTGACTTTTAAACTCAGAATTCTGCCTTTTTTCCTCAAAATTCAGACGTTTTTTTTTTCCTTGAAATTTGGACTTTTTTTCCTTCAAAATTTGACCTTTTGGCCTAAAATTTTGATTTTTTTTTCTTAAAAATATGACTTCCTTTCTTGAAATTCTAACCTTTTTTGTTAAAAGTCTGACTTTTAAACTCAGAATTCTGCCTTTTTTCCTCAAAAGTCAGACGTTTTTTTTTTCTTGAAATTTGGACTTTTTTTCCTTCAAAATTTGACCTTTTGGCCTAAAATTTTGATTTTTTTTTTTCTTAAAAATCTGATTCCTTTCTTGAAATTCTAACCGTTTTTGTTAAAAGTCTGACTTTTAAACTCAGAATTCTGCCTTTTTTCCTCAAAATTCAGACGTTTTTTTTTTTTCTTGAAATTTGGACTTTTTTTCCTTCAAATTTTGGATTTTTTTGCTGAAAAATGGGATTTTTTTTTTCTTAAAAATCTGACTTCCTTTCTTGAAATTCTAACCTTTTTTGTTAAAAGTCTGACTTTTAAACTCAGAATTCTGCCTTTTTTCCTCAAAATTCAGACGTTTTTTTTTTTCTTGAAATTTGGACTTTTTTTCCTTCAAAATTTGACCTTTTGGCCTAAAATTTTGATTTTTTTTTCTTAAAAATATGACTTCCTTTCTTGAAATTCTAACCTTTTTTGTTAAAAGTCTGACTTTTAAACTCAGAATTCTGCCTTTTTTCCTCAAAATTCAGACGTTTTTTTTTCCTTGAAATTTGGACTTTTTTCCTTCAAAATTTGACCTTTTGGCCTAAAATTTTGATTTTTTTTTTCTTAAAAATATGACTTCCTTTCTTGAAATTCTAACCTTTTTTGTTAAAAGTCTGACTTTTAAACTCAGAATTCTGCCTTTTTTCCTCAAAATTCAGACGTTTTTTTTTTCTTGAAATTTGGACTTTTTTTCCTTCAAATTTTGGATTTTTTTGCTGAAAAATGGATTTTTTTTTTTTATTAAAAATCTGATTCATTTCTTGAAATTCTAACCTTTTTTGTTAAAAGTCTGACTTTTAAACTCAGAATTCTGCCTTTTTTCCTCAAAATTCAGACGTTTTTTTTTTTCTTGAAATTTGGACTTTTTTTCATTCAAAATTTGACCTTTTGGCCTAAAATTTTGATTTTTTTTCTTAAAAATATGACTTCCTTTCTTGAAATTCTAACCTTTTTTGTTAAAAGTCTGACTTTTAAACTCAGAATTCTGCCTTTTTTCCTCAAAATTCAGACGTTTTTTTTTTCTTGAAATTTGGACTTTTTTTCCTTCAAAATTTGACCTTTTGGCCTAAAATTTTGATTTTTTTTTCTTAAAAATATGACTTCCTTTCTTGAAATTCTAACCTTTTTTGTTAAAAGTCTGACTTTTAAACTCAGAATTCTGCCTTTTTTCCTCAAAATTCAGACGTTTTTTTTTTCTTGAAATTTGGACTTTTTTTCCTTCAAAATTTGACCTTTTGGCCTAAAATTTTGATTTTTTTTTCTTAAAAATATGACTTCCTTTCTTGAAATTCTAACCTTTTTTGTTAAAAGTCTGACTTTTAAACTCAGAATTCTGCCTTTTTTCCTCAAAATTCAGACGTTTTTTTTTTCTTGAAATTTGGACTTTTTTTCCTTCAAAATTTGACCTTTTGGCCTAAAATTTTGATTTTTTTTTTCTTAAAAATCTGATTCCTTTCTTGAAATTCTAACCGTTTTTGTTAAAAGTCTGACTTTTAAACTCAGAATTCTGCCTTTTTTCCTCAAAATTCAGACGTTTTTTTTTTTCTTGAAATTTGGACTTTTTTTCCTTCAAATTTTGGATTTTTTTGCTGAAAAATGGGATTTTTTTTTTCTTAAAAATCTGATTCCTTTCTTGAAATTCTAACCTTTTTTGTTAAAAGTCTGACTTTTAAACTCAGAATTCTGCCTTTTTTCCTCAAAATTCAGACGTTTTTTTTTCCTTGAAATTTGGACTTTTTTTCCTTCAAAATTTGACCTTTTGGCCTAAAATTTTGATTTTTTTTTCTTAAAAATATGACTTCCTTTCTTGAAATTCTAACCTTTTTTGTTAAAAGTCTGACTTTTAAACTCAGAATTCTGCCTTTTTTCCTCAAAAGTCAGACGTTTTTTTTTTCTTGAAATTTGGACTTTTTTTCCTTCAAAATTTGACCTTTTGGCCTAAAATTTTGATTTTTTTTTTTCTTAAAAATCTGATTCCTTTCTTGAAATTCTAACCGTTTTTGTTAAAAGTCTGACTTTTAAACTCAGAATTCTGCCTTTTTTCCTCAAAATTCAGACGTTTTTTTTTTTTCTTGAAATTTGGACTTTTTTTCCTTCAAATTTTGGATTTTTTTGCTGAAAAATGGGATTTTTTTTTTCTTAAAAATCTGACTTCCTTTCTTGAAATTCTAACCTTTTTTGTTAAAAGTCTGACTTTTAAACTCAGAATTCTGCCTTTTTTCCTCAAAATTCAGACGTTTTTTTTTTTTCTTGAAATTTGGACTTTTTTTCCTTCAAAATTTGACCTTTTGGCCTAAAATTTTGATTTTTTTTTCTTAAAAATATGACTTCCTTTCTTGAAATTCTAACCTTTTTTGTTAAAAGTCTGACTTTTAAACTCAGAATTCTGCCTTTTTTCCTCAAAATTCAGACGTTTTTTTTTCCTTGAAATTTGGACTTTTTTCCTTCAAAATTTGACCTTTTGGCCTAAAATTTTGATTTTTTTTTTCTTAAAAATATGACTTCCTTTCTTGAAATTCTAACCTTTTTTGTTAAAAGTCTGACTTTTAAACTCAGAATTCTGCCTTTTTTCCTCAAAATTCAGACGTTTTTTTTTTCTTGAAATTTGGACTTTTTTTCCTTCAAATTTTGGATTTTTTTGCTGAAAAATGGATTTTTTTTTTTTATTAAAAATCTGATTCATTTCTTGAAATTCTAACCTTTTTTGTTAAAAGTCTGACTTTTAAACTCAGAATTCTGCCTTTTTTCCTCAAAATTCAGACGTTTTTTTTTTTCTTGAAATTTGGACTTTTTTTCATTCAAAATTTGACCTTTTGGCCTAAAATTTTGATTTTTTTTCTTAAAAATATGACTTCCTTTCTTGAAATTCTAACCTTTTTTGTTAAAAGTCTGACTTTTAAACTCAGAATTCTGCCTTTTTTCCTCAAAATTCAGACGTTTTTTTTTTCTTGAAATTTGGACTTTTTTTCCTTCAAAATTTGACCTTTTGGCCTAAAATTTTGATTTTTTTTTCTTAAAAATATGACTTCCTTTCTTGAAATTCTAACCTTTTTTGTTAAAAGTCTGACTTTTAAACTCAGAATTCTGCCTTTTTTCCTCAAAATTCAGACGTTTTTTTTTTTTCTTGAAATTTGGACTTTTTTTCATTCAAAATTTGACCTTTTGGCCTAAAATTTTGATTTTTTTTCTTAAAAATATGACTTCCTTTCTTGAAATTCTAACCTTTTTTGTTAAAAGTCTGACTTTTAAACTCAGAATTCTGCCTTTTTTCCTCAAAATTCAGACGTTTTTTTTTTCTTGAAATTTGGACTTTTTTCCTTCAAATTTTGGATTTTTTTGCTGAAAAATGGGATTTTTTTTTTTCTTAAAAATCTGATTCCTTTCTTGAAATTCTAACCTTTTTTGTTAAAAGTCTGACTTTTAAACTCAGAATTCTGCCTTTTTTCCTCAAAATTCAGACGTTTTTTTTTTTTCTTGAAATTTGGACTTTTTTTCCTTCAAATTTTGGATTTTTTTGCTGAAAAATGGGATTTTTTTTTTTCTTAAAAATCTGATTCATTTCTTGAAATTCTAACCTTTTTTGTTAAAAGTCTGACTTTTAAACTCAGAATTCTGCCTTTTTTCCTCAAAATTCAGACGTTTTTTTTTCCTTGAAATTTGGACTTTTTTTCCTTCAAAATTTGACCTTTTGGCCTAAAATTTTGATTTTTTTTTCTTAAAGATATGACTTCCTTTCTTGAAATTCTACCCTTTTTTGTTAAAAGTCTGACTTTTAAACTCAGAATTCTGCCTTTTTTCCTCAAAATTCAGACGTTTTTTTTTCCTTGAAATTTGGACTTTTTTCCTTCAAAATTTGACCTTTTGGCCTAAAATTTTGATTTTTTTTTTCTTAAAAATATGACTTCCTTTCTTGAAATTCTAACCTTTTTTGTTAAAAGTCTGACTTTTAAACTCAGAATTCTGCCTTTTTTCCTCAAAATTCAGACGTTTTTTTTTCCTTGAAATTTGGACTTTTTTTCCTTCAAAATTTGACCTTTTGGCCTAAAATTTTGATTTTTTTTTTCTTAAAAATATGACTTCCTTTCTTGAAATTCTAACCTTTTTTGTTAAAAGTCTGACTTTTAAACTCAGAATTCTGCCTTTTTTCCTCAAAATTCAGACGTTTTTTTTTTCTTGAAATTTGGACTTTTTTTCCTTCAAATTTTGGATTTTTTTGCTGAAAAATGGGATTTTTTTTTTTTCTTAAAAATCTGATTCCTTTCTTGAAATTCTAACCTTGTTTGTTAAAAGTCTGACTTTTAAACTCAGAATTCTGCCTTTTTTCCTCAAAATTCAGACGTTTTTTTTTTCTTGAAATTTGGACTTTTTTTCCTTCAAATTTTGGATTTTTTTGCTGAAAAATGGATTTTTTTTTTTTATTAAAAATCTGATTCATTTCTTGAAATTCTAACCTTTTTTGTTAAAAGTCTGACTTTTAAACTCAGAATTCTGCCTTTTTTCCTCAAAATTCAGACGTTTTTTTTTTTCTTGAAATTTGGACTTTTTTTCATTCAAAATTTGACCTTTTGGCCTAAAATTTTGATTTTTTTTCTTAAAAATATGACTTCCTTTCTTGAAATTTTAACCTTTTTTGTTAAAAGTCTGACTTTTAAACTCAGAATTCTGCCTTTTTTCCTCAAAATTCAGACGTTTTTTTTTTCTTGAAATTTGGACTTTTTTTCCTTCAAATTTTGGATTTTTTTGCTGAAAAATGGATTTTTTTTTTTTATTAAAAATCTGATTCATTTCTTGAAATTCTAACCTTTTTTGTTAAAAGTCTGACTTTTAAACTCAGAATTCTGCCTTTTTTCCTCAAAATTCAGACGTTTTTTTTTTTCTTGAAATTTGGACTTTTTTTCATTCAAAATTTGACCTTTTGGCCTAAAATTTTGATTTTTTTTCTTAAAAATATGACTTCCTTTCTTGAAATTCTAACCTTTTTTGTTAAAAGTCTGACTTTTAAACTCAGAATTCTGCCTTTTTTCCTCAAAATTCAGACGTTTTTTTTTTCTTGAAATTTGGACTTTTTTTCCTTCAAATTTTGGATTTTTTTGCTGAAAAATGGGATTTTTTTTTTTTTCTTAAAAATCTGATTCCTTTCTTGAAATTCTAACCTTTTTTGTTAAAAGTCTGACTTTTAAACTCAGAATTCTGCCTTTTTTCCTCAAAATTCAGACGTTTTTTTTCCCTTGAAATTTGGACTTTTTTTCCTTCAAAATTTCACCTTTTGGCCTAAAATTTTGATTTTTTTTTCTTAAAAATCTGATTCCTTTCTTGAAATTCTAACCTTTTTTGTTAAAAGTCTGACTTTTAAACTCAGAATTCTGCCTTTTTTCCTCAAAATTCAGACGTTTTTTTTTCCTTGAAATTTGGACTTTTTTTCCTTCAAAATTTGACCTTTTGGCCTAAAATTTTGATTTTTTTTTTCTTAAAAATATGACTTCCTTTCTTGAAATTCTAACCTTTTTTGTTAAAAGTCTGACTTTTAAACTCAGAATTCTGCCTTTTTTCCTCAAAATTCAGACGTTTTTTTTTTCTTGAAATTTGGACTTTTTTTCCTTCAAATTTTGGATTTTTTTGCTGAAAAATGGGATTTTTTTTTTTCTTAAAAATCTGATTCCTTTCTTGAAATTCTAACCTTTTTTGTTAAAAGTCTGACTTTTAAACTCAGAATTCTGCCTTTTTTCCTCAAAATTCAGACGTTTTTTTTTTCTTGAAATTTGGACTTTTTTTCCTTCAAAATTTGACCTTTTGGCCTAAAATTTTGATTTTTTTTTTTCTTAAAAATCTGATTCCTTTCTTGAAATTCTAACCGTTTTTGTTAAAAGTCTGACTTTTAAGCTCAGAATTCTGCCTTTTTTCCTCAAAATTCAGACGTTTTTTTTTTCTTGAAATTTGGACTTTTTTTCCTTCAAAATTTGACCTTTTGGCCTAAAATTTTGATTTTTTTTTCTTAAAAATATGACTTCCTTTCTTGAAATTCTAACCTTTTTTGTTAAAAGTCTGACTTTTAAACTCAGAATTCTGCCTTTTTTCCTCAAAATTCAGACGTTTTTTTTTCCTTGAAATTTGGACTTTTTTCCTTCAAAATTTGACCTTTTGGCCTAAAATTTTGATTTTTTTTTTCTTAAAAATATGACTTCCTTTCTTGAAATTCTAACCTTTTTTGTTAAAAGTCTGACTTTTAAACTCAGAATTCTGCCTTTTTTCCTCAAAATTCAGACGTTTTTTTTTTCTTGAAATTTGGACTTTTTTTCCTTCAAATTTTGGATTTTTTTGCTGAAAAATGGATTTTTTTTTTTTATTAAAAATCTGATTCATTTCTTGAAATTCTAACCTTTTTTGTTAAAAGTCTGACTTTTAAACTCAGAATTCTGCCTTTTTTCCTCAAAATTCAGACGTTTTTTTTTTTTCTTGAAATTTGGACTTTTTTTCATTCAAAATTTGACCTTTTGGCCTAAAATTTTGATTTTTTTTCTTAAAAATCTGATTCCTTTCTTGAAATTCTAACCTTTTTTGTTAAAAGTCTGACTTTTAAACTCAGAATTCTGCCTTTTTTCCTCAAAATTCAGACGTTTTTTTTCCCTTGAAATTTGGACTTTTTTTCCTTCAAAATTTGACCTTTTGGCCTAAAATTTTGATTTTTTTTTCTTAAAGATATGACTTCCTTTCTTGAAATTCTACCCTTTTTTGTTAAAAGTCTGACTTTTAAACTCAGAATTCTGCCTTTTTTCCTCAAAATTCAGACGTTTTTTTTTTCTTGAAATTTGGACTTTTTTTCCTTCAAAATTTGACCTTTTGGCCTAAAATTTTGATTTTTTTTTCTTAAAAATATGACTTCCTTTCTTGAAATTCTAACCTTTTTTGTTAAAAGTCTGACTTTTAAACTCAGAATTCTGCCTTTTTTCCTCAAAATTCAGACGTTTTTTTTTTCTTGAAATTTGGACTTTTTTTCCTTCAAAATTTGACCTTTTGGCCTAAAATTTTGATTTTTTTTTTCTTAAAAATCTGATTCCTTTCTTGAAATTCTAACCGTTTTTGTTAAAAGTCTGACTTTTAAACTCAGAATTCTGCCTTTTTTCCTCAAAATTCAGACGTTTTTTTTTCCTTGAAATTTGGACTTTTTTTCCTTCAAAATTTGACCTTTTGGCCTAAAATTTTGATTTTTTTTTTCTTAAAAATATGACTTCCTTTCTTGAAATTCTAACCTTTTTTGTTAAAAGTCTGACTTTTAAACTCAGAATTCTGCCTTTTTTCCTCAAAATTCAGACGTTTTTTTTTTCTTGAAATTTGGACTTTTTTTCCTTCAAATTTTGGATTTTTTTGCTGAAAAATGGGATTTTTTTTTTCTTAAAAATCTGATTCCTTTCTTGAAATTCTAACCTTTTTTGTTAAAAGTCTGACTTTTAAACTCAGAATTCTGCCTTTTTTCCTCAAAATTCAGACGTTTTTTTTTTCTTGAAATTTGGACTTTTTTTCCTTCAAAATTTGACCTTTAGGCCTAAAATTTTGATTTTTTTTTCTTAAAAATATGACTTCCTTTCTTGAAATTCTAACCTTTTTTGTTAAAAGTCTGACTTTTAAACTCAGAATTCTGCCTTTTTTCCTCAAAATTCAGACGTTTTTTTTTTCTTGAAATTTGGACTTTTTTTCCTTCAAAATTTGACCTTTTGGCCTAAAATTTTGATTTTTTTTTCTTAAAAATATGACTTCCTTTCTTGAAATTCTAACCTTTTTTGTTAAAAGTCTGACTTTTAAACTCAGAATTCTGCCTTTTTTCCTCAAAATTCAGACGTTTTTTTTTTCTTGAAATTTGGACTTTTTTTCCTTCAAAATTTGACCTTTTGGCCTAAAATTTTGATTTTTTTTTTCTTAAAAATCTGATTCCTTTCTTGAAATTCTAACCGTTTTTGTTAAAAGTCTGACTTTTAAACTCAGAATTCTGCCTTTTTTCCTCAAAATTCAGACGTTTTTTTTTCCTTGAAATTTGGACTTTTTTTCCTTCAAAATTTGACCTTTTGGCCTAAAATTTTGATTTTTTTTTTCTTAAAAATATGACTTCCTTTCTTGAAATTCTAACCTTTTTTGTTAAAAGTCTGACTTTTAAACTCAGAATTCTGCCTTTTTTCCTCAAAATTCAGACGTTTTTTTTTTCTTGAAATTTGGACTTTTTTTCCTTCAAATTTTGGATTTTTTTGCTGAAAAATGGGATTTTTTTTTTCTTAAAAATCTGATTCCTTTCTTGAAATTCTAACCTTTTTTGTTAAAAGTCTGACTTTTAAACTCAGAATTCTGCCTTTTTTCCTCAAAATTCAGACGTTTTTTTTTCCTTGAAATTTGGACTTTTTTTCCTTCAAAATTTGACCTTTTGGCCTAAAATTTTGATTTTTTTTTCTTAAAAATATGACTTCCTTTCTTGAAATTCTAACCTTTTTTGTTAAAAGTCTGACTTTTAAACTCAGAATTCTGCCTTTTTTCCTCAAAAGTCAGACGTTTTTTTTTTTCTTGAAATTTGGACTTTTTTTCCTTCAAATTTTGGATTTTTTTGCTGAAAAATGGGATTTTTTTTTTCTTAAAAATCTGACTTCCTTTCTTGAAATTCTAACCTTTTTTGTTAAAAGTCTGACTTTTAAACTCAGAATTCTGCCTTTTTTCCTCAAAATTCAGACGTTTTTTTTTTCTTGAAATTTGGACTTTTTTTCCTTCAAAATTTGACCTTTTGGCCTAAAATTTTGATTTTTTTTTCTTAAAAATATGACTTCCTTTCTTGAAATTCTAACCTTTTTTGTTAAAAGTCTGACTTTTAAACTCAGAATTCTGCCTTTTTTCCTCAAAATTCAGACGTTTTTTTTTCCTTGAAATTTGGACTTTTTTTCCTTCAAATTTTGGATTTTTTTGCTTAAAAATGGGATTTTTTTTTTCTTAAAAATCTGATTCCTTTCTTGAAATTCTAACCGTTTTTGTTAAAAGTCTGACTTTTAAAGTCAGAATTCTGCCTTTTTTCCTCAAAATTCAGACGTTTTTTTTTTTCTTGAAATTTGGACTTTTTTTCCTTCAAATTTTGGATTTTTTTGCTGAAAAATGGGATTTTTTTTTTCTTAAAAATCTGACTTCCTTTCTTGAAATTCTAACCTTTTTTGTTAAAAGTCTGACTTTTAAACTCAGAATTCTGCCTTTTTTCCTCAAAATTCAGACGTTTTTTTTTTCTTGAAATTTGGACTTTTTTTCCTTCAAAATTTGACCTTTTGGCCTAAAATTTTGATTTTTTTTTCTTAAAAATATGACTTCCTTTCTTGAAATTCTAACCTTTTTTGTTAAAAGTCTGACTTTTAAACACAGAATTCTGCCTTTTTTCCTCAAAATTCAGACGTTTTTTTTTCTTGAAATTTGGACTTTTTTTCCTTCAAAATTTGACCTTTTGGCCTAAAATTTTGTTTTTTTTTTCTTAAAGATATGACTTCCTTTCTTGAAATTCGACCCTTTTTTGTTAAAAGTCTGACTTTTAAACTCAGAATTCTGCCTTTTTTCCTCAAAATTCAGACTTTTTTTTTTTCTTGAAATTTGGACTTTTTTTCCTTCAAAATTTGACCTTTTGGCCTAAAATCTTGATTTTTTTTTTTTCTTAAGAATATGACTTCCTTTCTTGAAATTCTAACATTTTTTGTTAAAAGTCTGACTTTTAAACTCAGAATTCTGCCTTTTTTCCTCAAAATTCAGACGTTTTTTTTTTTCTTGAAATTTGGACTTTTTTTCCTTCAAAATTTGACCTTTTGGCCTAAAATTTTGATTTTTTTTTCTTAAAAATATGACTTCCTTTCTTGAAATTCTAACCTTTTTTGTTAAAAGTCTGACTTTTAAACTCAGAATTCTGCCTTTTTTCCTCAAAATTCAGACGTTTTTTTTTTTCTTGAAATTTGGACTTTTTTTCCTTCAAGATTTGACCTTTTGGCCTAAAATTTTGATTTTTTTTTTCTTAAAAATCTGATTCCTTTCTTGAAATTCTAACCTTTTTTGTTAAAAGTTTGACTTTTAAACTCAGAATTCTGCCTTTTTTCCTCAAAATTCAGACGTTTTTTTTTTTTCTTGAAATTTGGACTTTTTTTCCTTCAAAATTTGACCTTTTGGCCTAAAATTGGGATTTTTTTTTCTTAAAAATATGACTTCCTTTCTTGAAATTCTAACCTTTTTTGTTAAAAGTCTGACTTTTAAACTCAGAATTCTGCCTTTTTTCCTCAAAATTCAGACGTTTTTTTTTTTCTTGAAATTTGGACTTTTTTTCCTTCAAAATTTGACCTTTTGGCCTAAAATTTAGATTTTTTTTCTTAAAAATATGACTTCCTTTCTTGAAATTCTAACCTTTTTTGTTAAAAGTCTGACTTTTAAACTCAGAATTCTGCCTTTTTTCCTCAAAATTCAGACGTTTTTTTTTTTCTTGAAATTTGGACTTTTTTTCCTTCAAATTTTGGATTTTTTTGCTGAAAAATTGAATTTTTTTTTTTCTTAAAAATCTGATTCCTTTCTTGAAATTCTAACCTTTTTTGTTAAAAGTCTGACTTTTAAACTCAGAATTCTGCCTTTTTTCCTCAAAATTCAGACTTTTTTTTTTTCTTGAAATTTGGACTTTTTTTCCTTCAAAATTTGACCTTTTGGCCTAAAATTTTGATTTTTTTTTTCTTAAAAATCTGATTCCTTTCTTGAAATTCCAACCGTTTTTGTTAAAAGTCTGACTTTTAAACTCAGAATTCTGCCTTTTTTCCTCAAAATTCAGACGTTTTTTTTTTCTTGAAATTTGGACTTTTTTTCCTTCAAAATTTGACCTTTAGGCCTAAAATTTTGATTTTTTTTTCTTAAAAATATGACTTCCTTTCTTGAAATTCTAACCTTTTTTGTTAAAAGTCTGACTTTTAAACTCAGAATTCTGCCTTTTTTCCTCAAAATTCAGACGTTTTTTTTTTCTTGAAATTTAGACTTTTTTTCCTTCAAAATTTGACCTTTTGGCCTAAAATTTTGATTTTTTTTTCTTAAAAATATGACTTCCTTTCTTGAAATTCTAACCTTTTTTGTTAAAAGTCTGACTTTTAAACTCAGAATTCTGCCTTTTTTCCTCAAAATTCAGACGTTTTTTTTTCTTGAAATTTGGACTTTTTTTCCTTCAAAATTTGACCTTTTGGCCTAAAATTTTGTTTTTTTTTTCTTAAAGATATGACTTCCTTTCTTGAAATTCGACCCTTTTTTGTTAAAAGTCTGACTTTTAAACTCAGAATTCTGCCTTTTTTCCTCAAAATTCAGACTTTTTTTTTTTCTTGAAATTTGGACTTTTTTTCCTTCAAAATTTGACCTTTTGGCCTAAAATCTTGATTTTTTTTTTTTCTTAAGAATATGACTTCCTTTCTTGAAATTCTAACATTTTTTGTTAAAAGTCTGACTTTTAAACTCAGAATTCTGCCTTTTTTCCTCAAAATTCAGACGTTTTTTTTTTTCTTGAAATTTGGACTTTTTTTCCTTCAAAATTTGACCTTTTGGCCTAAAATTTTGATTTTTTTTTCTTAAAAATATGACTTCCTTTCTTGAAATTCTAACCTTTTTTGTTAAAAGTTTGACTTTTAAACTCAGAATTCTGCCTTTTTTCCTCAAAATTCAGACGTTTTTTTTTTTCTTGAAATTTGGACTTTTTTTCCTTCAAGATTTGACCTTTTGGCCTAAAATTTTGATTTTTTTTTTCTTAAAAATCTGATTCCTTTCTTGAAATTCTAACCTTTTTTGTTAAAAGTTTGACTTTTAAACTCAGAATTCTGCCTTTTTTCCTCAAAATTCAGACGTTTTTTTTTTTTCTTGAAATTTGGACTTTTTTTCCTTCAAAATTTGACCTTTTGGCCTAAAATTGGGATTTTTTTTTCTTAAAAATATGACTTCCTTTCTTGAAATTCTAACCTTTTTTGTTAAAAGTCTGACTTTTAAACTCAGAATTCTGCCTTTTTTCCTCAAAATTCAGACGTTTTTTTTTTTCTTGAAATTTGGACTTTTTTTCCTTCAAAATTTGACCTTTTGGCCTAAAATTTAGATTTTTTTTCTTAAAAATATGACTTCCTTTCTTGAAATTCTAACCTTTTTTGTTAAAAGTCTGACTTTTAAACTCATAATTCTGCCTTTTTTCCTCAAAATTCAGACGTTTTTCTTTTCTTGAAATTTGGACTTTTTTTCTTCAAATTTTGGATTTTTTTGCTGAAAAATGGGATTTTTTTTTTCTTAAAACTCTGATTCCTTTCTTGAAATTCTAACCTTTTTTGTTAAAAGTCTGACTTTTAAACTCAGAATTCTGCCTTTTTTCCTCAAAATTCAGACGTTTTTTTTTTCTTGAAATTTGGACTTTTTTTCCTTCAAAATTTGACCTTTTGGCCTAAAATTTTGATTTTTTTTTTCTTAAAAATCTGATTCCTTTCTTGAAATTCTAACCGTTTTTGTTAAAAGTCTGACTTTTAAACTCAGAATTCTGCCTTTTTTCCTCAAAATTCAGACGTTTTTTTTTTCTTGAAATTTGGACTTTTTTTCCTTCAAAATTTGACCTTTAGGCCTAAAATTTTGATTTTTTTTTCTTAAAAATATGACTTCCTTTCTTGAAATTCTAACCTTTTTTGTTAAAAGTCTGACTTTTAAACTCAGAATTCTGCCTTTTTTCCTCAAAATTCAGACGTTTTTTTTTTCTTGAAATTTGGACTTTTTTTCCTTCAAATTTTGGATTTTTTTTTTGAAAAATGGGATTTTTTTTTTCTTAAAAATCTGATTCCTTTCTTGAAATTCTAACCTTTTTTGTTAAAAGTCTGACTTTTAAACTCAGAATTCTGCCTTTTTTCCTCAAAATTCAGACGTTTTTTTTTCCTTGAAATTTGGACTTTTTTTCCTTCAAAATTTGACCTTTTGGCCTAAAATTTTGATTTTTTTTTCTTAAAAATATGACTTCCTTTCTTGAAATTCTAACCTTTTTTGTTAAAAGTCTGACTTTTAAACTCAGAATTCTGCCTTTTTTCCTCAAAAGTCAGACGTTTTTTTTTTCTTGAAATTTGGACTTTTTTTCCTTCAAAATTTGACCTTTTGGCCTAAAATTTTGATTTTTTTTTTTCTTAAAAATCTGATTCCTTTCTTGAAATTCTAACCGTTTTTGTTAAAAGTCTGACTTTTAAACTCAGAATTCTGCCTTTTTTCCTCAAAATTCAGACGTTTTTTTTTTTCTTGAAATTTGGACTTTTTTTCCTTCAAATTTTGGATTTTTTTGCTGAAAAATGGGATTTTTTTTTTCTTAAAAATCTGACTTCCTTTCTTGAAATTCGACCCTTTTTTGTTAAAAGTCTGACTTTTAAACTCAGAATTCTGCCTTTTTTCCTCAAAATTCAGACTTTTTTTTTTTCTTGAAATTTGGACTTTTTTTCCTTCAAAATTTGACCTTTTGGCCTAAAATCTTGATTTTTTTTTTTTCTTAAGAATATGACTTCCTTTCTTGAAATTCTAACATTTTTTGTTAAAAGTCTGACTTTTAAACTCAGAATTCTGCCTTTTTTCCTCAAAATTCAGACGTTTTTTTTTTTCTTGAAATTTGGACTTTTTTTCCTTCAAAATTTGACCTTTTGGCCTAAAATTTTGATTTTTTTTTCTTAAAAATATGACTTCCTTTCTTGAAATTCTAACCTTTTTTGTTAAAAGTCTGACTTTTAAACTCAGAATTCTGCCTTTTTTCCTCAATATTCAGACGTTTTTTTTTTTCTTGAAATTTGGACTTTTTTTCCTTCAAGATTTGACCTTTTGGCCTAAAATTTTGATTTTTTTTTTCTTAAAAATCTGATTCCTTTCTTGAAATTCTAACCTTTTTTGTTAAAAGTTTGACTTTTAAACTCAGAATTCTGCCTTTTTTCCTCAAAATTCAGACGTTTTTTTTTTTTCTTGAAATTTGGACTTTTTTTCCTTCAAAATTTGACCTTTTGGCCTAAAATTGGGATTTTTTTTTCTTAAAAATATGACTTCCTTTCTTGAAATTCTAACCTTTTTTGTTAAAAGTCTGACTTTTAAACTCAGAATTCTGCCTTTTTTCCTCAAAATTCAGACGTTTTTTTTTTCTTGAAATTTGGACTTTTTTTCCTTCAAAATTTGACCTTTTGGCCTAAAATTTTGATTTTTTTTTCTTAAAAATATGACTTCCTTTCTTGAAATTCTAACCTTTTTTGTTAAAAGTCTGACTTTTAAACTCAGAATTCTGCCTTTTTTCCTCAAAATTCAGACGTTTTTTTTTTCTTGAAATTTGGACTTTTTTTCCTTCAAAATTTGACCTTTTGGCCTAAAATTTTGATTTTTTTTTCTTAAAAATATGACTTCCTTTCTTGAAATTCTAACCTTTTTTGTTAAAAGTCTGACTTTTAAACTCAGAATTCTGCCTTTTTTCCTCAAAATTCAGACGTTTTTTTTTCCTTGAAATTTGGACTTTTTTCCTTCAAAATTTGACCTTTTGGCCTAAAATTTTGATTTTTTTTTTCTTAAAAATATGACTTCCTTTCTTGAAATTCTAACCTTTTTTGTTAAAAGTCTGACTTTTAAACTCAGAATTCTGCCTTTTTTCCTCAAAATTCAGACGTTTTTTTTTTCTTGAAATTTGGACTTTTTTTCCTTCAAATTTTGGATTTTTTTGCTGAAAAATGGATTTTTTTTTTTTATTAAAAATCTGATTCATTTCTTGAAATTCTAACCTTTTTTGTTAAAAGTCTGACTTTTAAACTCAGAATTCTGCCTTTTTTCCTCAAAATTCAGACGTTTTTTTTTTTCTTGAAATTTGGACTTTTTTTCATTCAAAATTTGACCTTTTGGCCTAAAATTTTGATTTTTTTTCTTAAAAATATGACTTCCTTTCTTGAAATTCTAACCTTTTTTGTTAAAAGTCTGACTTTTAAACTCAGAATTCTGCCTTTTTTCCTCAATATTCAGACGTTTTTTTTTTTCTTGAAATTTGGACTTTTTTTCCTTCAAGATTTGACCTTTTGGCCTAAAATTTTGATTTTTTTTTTCTTAAAAATCTGATTCCTTTCTTGAAATTCTAACCTTTTTTGTTAAAAGTTTGACTTTTAAACTCAGAATTCTGCCTTTTTTCCTCAAAATTCAGACGTTTTTTTTTTTTCTTGAAATTTGGACTTTTTTTCCTTCAAAATTTGACCTTTTGGCCTAAAATTGGGATTTTTTTTTCTTAAAAATATGACTTCCTTTCTTGAAATTCTAACCTTTTTTGTTAAAAGTCTGACTTTTAAACTCAGAATTCTGCCTTTTTTCCTCAAAATTCAGACGTTTTTTTTTTCTTGAAATTTGGACTTTTTTTCCTTCAAAATTTGACCTTTTGGCCTAAAATTTTGATTTTTTTTTCTTAAAAATATGACTTCCTTTCTTGAAATTCTAACCTTTTTTGTTAAAAGTCTGACTTTTAAACTCAGAATTCTGCCTTTTTTCCTCAAAATTCAGACGTTTTTTTTTTCTTGAAATTTGGACTTTTTTTCCTTCAAAATTTGACCTTTTGGCCTAAAATTTTGATTTTTTTTTCTTAAAAATATGACTTCCTTTCTTGAAATTCTAACCTTTTTTGTTAAAAGTCTGACTTTTAAACTCAGAATTCTGCCTTTTTTCCTCAAAATTCAGACGTTTTTTTTTCCTTGAAATTTGGACTTTTTTCCTTCAAAATTTGACCTTTTGGCCTAAAATTTTGATTTTTTTTTTCTTAAAAATATGACTTCCTTTCTTGAAATTCTAACCTTTTTTGTTAAAAGTCTGACTTTTAAACTCAGAATTCTGCCTTTTTTCCTCAAAATTCAGACGTTTTTTTTTTCTTGAAATTTGGACTTTTTTTCCTTCAAATTTTGGATTTTTTTGCTGAAAAATGGATTTTTTTTTTTTATTAAAAATCTGATTCATTTCTTGAAATTCTAACCTTTTTTGTTAAAAGTCTGACTTTTAAACTCAGAATTCTGCCTTTTTTCCTCAAAATTCAGACGTTTTTTTTTTTCTTGAAATTTGGACTTTTTTTCATTCAAAATTTGACCTTTTGGCCTAAAATTTTGATTTTTTTTCTTAAAAATATGACTTCCTTTCTTGAAATTCTAACCTTTTTTGTTAAAAGTCTGACTTTTAAACTCAGAATTCTGCCTTTTTTCCTCAAAATTCAGACTTTTTTTTTTTCTTGAAATTTGGACTTTTTTTCCTTCAAATTTTGGATTTTTTTGCTGAAAAATGGGATTTTTTTTTTCTTAAAAATCTGATTCCTTTCTTGAAATTCTAACCTTTTTTGTTAAAAGTCTGACTTTTAAACTCAGAATTCTGCCTTTTTTCCTCAAAATTCAGACGTTTTTTTTTCCTTGAAATTTGGACTTTTTTTCCTTCAAAATTTGACCTTTTGGCCTAAAATTTTGATTTTTTTTTCTTAAAAATATGACTTCCTTTCTTGAAATTCTAACCTTTTTTGTTAAAAGTCTGACTTTTAAACTCAGAATTCTGCCTTTTTTCCTCAAAAGTCAGACGTTTTTTTTTTCTTGAAATTTGGACTTTTTTTCCTTCAAAATTTGACCTTTTGGCCTAAAATTTTGATTTTTTTTTTTCTTAAAAATCTGATTCCTTTCTTGAAATTCTAACCGTTTTTGTTAAAAGTCTGACTTTTAAACTCAGAATTCTGCCTTTTTTCCTCAAAATTCAGACGTTTTTTTTTTTCTTGAAATTTGGACTTTTTTTCCTTCAAATTTTGGATTTTTTTGCTGAAAAATGGGATTTTTTTTTTCTTAAAAATCTGACTTCCTTTCTTGAAATTCGACCCTTTTTTGTTAAAAGTCTGACTTTTAAACTCAGAATTCTGCCTTTTTTCCTCAAAATTCAGACTTTTTTTTTTTCTTGAAATTTGGACTTTTTTTCCTTCAAAATTTGACCTTTTGGCCTAAAATCTTGATTTTTTTTTTTTCTTAAGAATATGACTTCCTTTCTTGAAATTCTAACATTTTTTGTTAAAAGTCTGACTTTTAAACTCAGAATTCTGCCTTTTTTCCTCAAAATTCAGACGTTTTTTTTTTTCTTGAAATTTGGACTTTTTTTCCTTCAAAATTTGACCTTTTGGCCTAAAATTTTGATTTTTTTTTCTTAAAAATATGACTTCCTTTCTTGAAATTCTAACCTTTTTTGTTAAAAGTCTGACTTTTAAACTCAGAATTCTGCCTTTTTTCCTCAATATTCAGACGTTTTTTTTTTTCTTGAAATTTGGACTTTTTTTCCTTCAAGATTTGACCTTTTGGCCTAAAATTTTGATTTTTTTTTTCTTAAAAATCTGACTTCCTTTCTTGAAATTCGACCCTTTTTTGTTAAAAGTCTGACTTTTAAACTCAGAATTCTGCCTTTTTTCCTCAAAATTCAGACTTTTTTTTTTTCTTGAAATTTGGACTTTTTTTCCTTCAAAATTTGACCTTTTGGCCTAAAATTGGGATTTTTTTTTCTTAAAAATATGACTTCCTTTCTTGAAATTCTAACCTTTTTTGTTAAAAGTCTGACTTTTAAACTCAGAATTCTGCCTTTTTTCCTCAAAATTCAGACGTTTTTTTTTTTCTTGAAATTTGGACTTTTTTTCCTTCAAAATTTGACCTTTTGGCCTAAAATTTAGATTTTTTTTCTTAAAAATATGACTTCCTTTCTTGAAATTCTAACCTTTTTTGTTAAAAGTCTGACTTTTAAACTCATAATTCTGCCTTTTTTCCTCAAAATTCAGACGTTTTTCTTTTCTTGAAATTTGGACTTTTTTTCTTCAAATTTTGGATTTTTTTGCTGAAAAATGGGATTTTTTTTTTCTTAAAACTCTGATTCCTTTCTTGAAATTCTAACCTTTTTTGTTAAAAGTCTGACTTTTAAACTCAGAATTCTGCCTTTTTTCCTCAAAATTCAGACGTTTTTTTTTCCTTGAAATTTGGACTTTTTTCCTTCAAAATTTGACCTTTTGGCCTAAAATTTTGATTTTTTTTTTCTTAAAAATATGACTTCCTTTCTTGAAATTCTAACCTTTTTTGTTAAAAGTCTGACTTTTAAACTCAGAATTCTGCCTTTTTTCCTCAAAATTCAGACGTTTTTTTTTTCTTGAAATTTGGACTTTTTTTCCTTCAAATTTTGGATTTTTTTGCTGAAAAATGGATTTTTTTTTTTTATTAAAAATCTGATTCATTTCTTGAAATTCTAACCTTTTTTGTTAAAAGTCTGACTTTTAAACTCAGAATTCTGCCTTTTTTCCTCAAAATTCAGACGTTTTTTTTTTTCTTGAAATTTGGACTTTTTTTCATTCAAAATTTGACCTTTTGGCCTAAAATTTTGATTTTTTTTCTTAAAAATATGACTTCCTTTCTTGAAATTCTAACCTTTTTTGTTAAAAGTCTGACTTTTAAACTCAGAATTCTGCCTTTTTTCCTCAAAATTCAGACGTTTTTTTTTTTCTTGAAATTTGGACTTTTTTTCCTTCAAAATTTGACCTTTTGGCCTAAAATTTTGATTTTTTTTTCTTAAAAATATGACTTCCTTTCTTGAAATTCTAACCTTTTTTGTTAAAAGTCTGACTTTTAAACTCAGAATTCTGCCTTTTTTCCTCAATATTCAGACGTTTTTTTTTTTCTTGAAATTTGGACTTTTTTTCCTTCAAGATTTGACCTTTTGGCCTAAAATTTTGATTTTTTTTTTCTTAAAAATCTGATTCCTTTCTTGAAATTCTAACCTTTTTTGTTAAAAGTTTGACTTTTAAACTCAGAATTCTGCCTTTTTTCCTCAAAATTCAGACGTTTTTTTTTTCTTGAAATTTGGACTTTTTTTCCTTCAAAATTTGACCTTTTGGCCTAAAATTTTGATTTTTTTTTCTTAAAAATATGACTTCCTTTCTTGAAATTCTAACCTTTTTTGTTAAAAGTCTGACTTTTAAACTCAGAATTCTGCCTTTTTTCCTCAAAATTCAGACGTTTTTTTTTCCTTGAAATTTGGACTTTTTTCCTTCAAAATTTGACCTTTTGGCCTAAAATTTTGATTTTTTTTTTCTTAAAAATATGACTTCCTTTCTTGAAATTCTAACCTTTTTTGTTAAAAGTCTGACTTTTAAACTCAGAATTCTGCCTTTTTTCCTCAAAATTCAGACGTTTTTTTTTTCTTGAAATTTGGACTTTTTTTCCTTCAAATTTTGGATTTTTTTGCTGAAAAATGGATTTTTTTTTTTTATTAAAAATCTGATTCATTTCTTGAAATTCTAACCTTTTTTGTTAAAAGTCTGACTTTTAAACTCAGAATTCTGCCTTTTTTCCTCAAAATTCAGACGTTTTTTTTTTTCTTGAAATTTGGACTTTTTTTCATTCAAAATTTGACCTTTTGGCCTAAAATTTTGATTTTTTTTCTTAAAAATATGACTTCCTTTCTTGAAATTCTAACCTTTTTTGTTAAAAGTCTGACTTTTAAACTCAGAATTCTGCCTTTTTTCCTCAAAATTCAGACTTTTTTTTTTTCTTGAAATTTGGACTTTTTTTCCTTCAAATTTTGGATTTTTTTGCTGAAAAATGGGATTTTTTTTTTCTTAAAAATCTGATTCCTTTCTTGAAATTCTAACCTTTTTTGTTAAAAGTCTGACTTTTAAACTCAGAATTCTGCCTTTTTTCCTCAAAATTCAGACGTTTTTTTTTCCTTGAAATTTGGACTTTTTTTCCTTCAAAATTTGACCTTTTGGCCTAAAATTTTGATTTTTTTTTCTTAAAAATATGACTTCCTTTCTTGAAATTCTAACCTTTTTTGTTAAAAGTCTGACTTTTAAACTCAGAATTCTGCCTTTTTTCCTCAAAAGTCAGACGTTTTTTTTTTCTTGAAATTTGGACTTTTTTTCCTTCAAAATTTGACCTTTTGGCCTAAAATTTTGATTTTTTTTTTTCTTAAAAATCTGATTCCTTTCTTGAAATTCTAACCGTTTTTGTTAAAAGTCTGACTTTTAAACTCAGAATTCTGCCTTTTTTCCTCAAAATTCAGACGTTTTTTTTTTTCTTGAAATTTGGACTTTTTTTCCTTCAAATTTTGGATTTTTTTGCTGAAAAATGGGATTTTTTTTTTCTTAAAAATCTGACTTCCTTTCTTGAAATTCGACCCTTTTTTGTTAAAAGTCTGACTTTTAAACTCAGAATTCTGCCTTTTTTCCTCAAAATTCAGACTTTTTTTTTTTCTTGAAATTTGGACTTTTTTTCCTTCAAAATTTGACCTTTTGGCCTAAAATCTTGATTTTTTTTTTTTCTTAAGAATATGACTTCCTTTCTTGAAATTCTAACATTTTTTGTTAAAAGTCTGACTTTTAAACTCAGAATTCTGCCTTTTTTCCTCAAAATTCAGACGTTTTTTTTTTTCTTGAAATTTGGACTTTTTTTCCTTCAAAATTTGACCTTTTGGCCTAAAATTTTGATTTTTTTTTCTTAAAAATATGACTTCCTTTCTTGAAATTCTAACCTTTTTTGTTAAAAGTCTGACTTTTAAACTCAGAATTCTGCCTTTTTTCCTCAATATTCAGACGTTTTTTTTTTTCTTCAAATTTGGACTTTTTTTCCTTCAAGATTTGACCTTTTGGCCTAAAATTTTGATTTTTTTTTTCTTAAAAATCTGACTTCCTTTCTTGAAATTCGACCCTTTTTTGTTAAAAGTCTGACTTTTAAACTCAGAATTCTGCCTTTTTTCCTCAAAATTCAGACTTTTTTTTTTTCTTGAAATTTGGACTTTTTTTCCTTCAAAATTTGACCTTTTGGCCTAAAATCTTGATTTTTTTTTTTTCTTAAGAATATGACTTCCTTTCTTGAAATTCGACCCTTTTTTGTTAAAAGTCTGACTTTTAAACTCAGAATTCTGCCTTTTTTCCTCAAAATTCAGACTTTTTTTTTTTCTTGAAATTTGGACTTTTTTTCCTTCAAAATTTGACCTTTTGGCCTAAAATCTTGATTTTTTTTTTTTCTTAAGAATATGACTTCCTTTCTTGAAATTCTAACATTTTTTGTTAAAAGTCTGACTTTTAAACTCAGAATTCTGCCTTTTTTCCTCAAAATTCAGACGTTTTTTTTTTTCTTGAAATTTGGACTTTTTTTCCTTCAAAATTTGACCTTTTGGCCTAAAATTTTGATTTTTTTTTCTTAAAAATATGACTTCCTTTCTTGAAATTCTAACCTTTTTTGTTAAAAGTCTGACTTTTAAACTCAGAATTCTGCCTTTTTTCCTCAAAATTCAGACGTTTTTTTTTTTCTTGAAATTTGGACTTTTTTTCCTTCAAGATTTGACCTTTTGGCCTAAAATTTTGATTTTTTTTTTCTTAAAAATCTGATTCCTTTCTTGAAATTCTAACCTTTTTTGTTAAAAGTTTGACTTTTAAACTCAGAATTCTGCCTTTTTTCCTCAAAATTCAGACGTTTTTTTTTTTTCTTGAAATTTGGACTTTTTTTCCTTCAAAATTTGACCTTTTGGCCTAAAATTGGGATTTTTTTTTCTTAAAAATATGACTTCCTTTCTTGAAATTCTAACCTTTTTTGTTAAAAGTCTGACTTTTAAACTCAGAATTCTGCCTTTTTTCCTCAAAATTCAGACGTTTTTTTTTTTCTTGAAATTTGGACTTTTTTTCCTTCAAAATTTGACCTTTTGGCCTAAAATTTAGATTTTTTTTCTTAAAAATATGACTTCCTTTCTTGAAATTCTAACCTTTTTTGTTAAAAGTCTGACTTTTAAACTCAGAATTCTGCCTTTTTTCCTCAAAATTCAGACGTTTTTTTTTTTCTTGAAATTTGGACTTTTTTTCCTTCAAATTTTGGATTTTTTTGCTGAAAAATGGGATTTTTTTTTTCTTAAAAATCTGATTCCTTTCTTGAAATTCTAACCTTTTTTGTTAAAAGTCTGACTTTTAAACTCAGAATTCTGCCTTTTTTCCTCAAAATTCAGACGTTTTTTTTTCCTTGAAATTTGGACTTTTTTTCCTTCAAAATTTGACCTTTTGGCCTAAAATCTTGATTTTTTTTTTTTCTTAAGAATGTGACTTCCTTTCTTGAAATTCTAACATTTTTTGTTAAAAGTCTGACTTTTAAACTCAGAATTCTGCCTTTTTTCCTCAAAATTCAGACGTTTTTTTTTTTCTTGAAATTTGGACTTTTTTTCCTTCAAAATTTGACCTTTTAACCTAAAATTTTGATTTTTTTTTCTTAAAAATATGACTTCCTTTCTTGAAATTCTAAACTTTTTTGTTAAAAGTCTGACTTTTAAACTCAGAATTCTGCCTTTTTTCCTCAATATTCAGACGTTTTTTTTTTTCTTGAAATTTGGACTTTTTTTCCTTCAAGATTTGACCTTTTGGCCTAAAATTTTGATTTTTTTTTTCTTAAAAATCTGATTCCTTTCTTGAAATTCTAACCTTTTTTGTTAAAAGTTTGACTTTTAAACTCAGAATTCTGCCTTTTTTCCTCAAAATTCAGACGTTTTTTTTTTTTCTTGAAATTTGGACTTTTTTTCCTTCAAAATTTGACCTTTTGGCCTAAAATTGGGATTTTTTTTTCTTAAAAATATGACTTCCTTTCTTGAAATTCTAACCTTTTTTGTTAAAAGTCTGACTTTTAAACTCAGAATTCTGCCTTTTTTCCTCAAAATTCAGACGTTTTTTTTTCTTGAAATTTGGACTTTTTTTCCTTCAAAATTTGACCTTTTGGCCTAAAATTTTGTTTTTTTTTTCTTAAAGATATGACTTCCTTTCTTGAAATTCGACCCTTTTTTGTTAAAAGTCTGACTTTTAAACTCAGAATTCTGCCTTTTTTCCTCAAAATTCAGACTTTTTTTTTTTCTTGAAATTTGGACTTTTTTTCCTTCAAAATTTGACCTTTTGGCCTAAAATCTTGATTTTTTTTTTTTCTTAAGAATATGACTTCCTTTCTTGAAATTCTAACATTTTTTGTTAAAAGTCTGACTTTTAAACTCAGAATTCTGCCTTTTTTCCTCAAAATTCAGACGTTTTTTTTTTTCTTGAAATTTGGACTTTTTTTCCTTCAAAATTTGACCTTTTGGCCTAAAATTTTGATTTTTTTTTCTTAAAAATATGACTTCCTTTCTTGAAATTCTAACCTTTTTTGTTAAAAGTCTGACTTTTAAACTCAGAATTCTGCCTTTTTTCCTCAAAATTCAGACGTTTTTTTTTTTCTTGAAATTTGGACTTTTTTTCCTTCAAGATTTGACCTTTTGGCCTAAAATTGGGATTTTTTTTTCTTAAAAATATGACTTCCTTTCTTGAAATTCTAACCTTTTTTGTTAAAAGTCTGACTTTTAAACTCAGAATTCTGCCTTTTTTCCTCAAAATTCAGACGTTTTTTTTTTTCTTGAAATTTGGACTTTTTTTCCTTCAAAATTTGACCTTTTGGCCTAAAATTTAGATTTTTTTTCTTAAAAATATGACTTCCTTTCTTGAAATTCTAACCTTTTTTGTTAAAAGTCTGACTTTTAAACTCATAATTCTGCCTTTTTTCCTCAAAATTCAGACGTTTTTCTTTTCTTGAAATTTGGACTTTTTTTCTTCAAATTTTGGATTTTTTTGCTGAAAAATGGGATTTTTTTTTTCTTAAAACTCTGATTCCTTTCTTGAAATTCTAACCTTTTTTGTTAAAAGTCTGACTTTTAAACTCAGAATTCTGCCTTTTTTCCTCAAAATTCAGACTTTTTTTTTTTCTTGAAATTTGGACTTTTTTTCCTTCAAAATTTGACCTTTTGGCCTAAAATCTTGATTTTTTTTTTTTCTTAAGAATATGACTTCCTTTCTTGAAATTCTAACATTTTTTGTTAAAAGTCTGACTTTTAAACTCAGAATTCTGCCTTTTTTCCTCAAAATTCAGACGTTTTTTTTTTTCTTGAAATTTGGACTTTTTTTCCTTCAAAATTTGACCTTTTGGCCTAAAATTTTGATTTTTTTTTCTTAAAAATATGACTTCCTTTCTTGAAATTCTAACCTTTTTTGTTAAAAGTCTGACTTTTAAACTCAGAATTCTGCCTTTTTTCCTCAAAATTCAGACGTTTTTTTTTTTCTTGAAATTTGGACTTTTTTTCCTTCAAGATTTGACCTTTTGGCCTAAAATTGGGATTTTTTTTTCTTAAAAATATGACTTCCTTTCTTGAAATTCTAACCTTTTTTGTTAAAAGTCTGACTTTTAAACTCAGAATTCTGCCTTTTTTCCTCAAAATTCAGACGTTTTTTTTTTTCTTGAAATTTGGACTTTTTTTCCTTCAAAATTTGACCTTTTGGCCTAAAATTTAGATTTTTTTTCTTAAAAATATGACTTCCTTTCTTGAAATTCTAACCTTTTTTGTTAAAAGTCTGACTTTTAAACTCATAATTCTGCCTTTTTTCCTCAAAATTCAGACGTTTTTCTTTTCTTGAAATTTGGACTTTTTTTCTTCAAATTTTGGATTTTTTTGCTGAAAAATGGGATTTTTTTTTTCTTAAAACTCTGATTCCTTTCTTGAAATTCTAACCTTTTTTGTTAAAAGTCTGACTTTTAAACTCAGAATTCTGCCTTTTTTCCTCAAAATTCAGACTTTTTTTTTTTCTTGAAATTTGGACTTTTTTTCCTTCAAAATTTGACCTTTTGGCCTAAAATTTTGATTTTTTTTTTCTTAAAAATCTGATTCCTTTCTTGAAATTCCAACCGTTTTTGTTAAAAGTCTGACTTTTAAACTCAGAATTCTGCCTTTTTTCCTCAAAATTCAGACGTTTTTTTTTTCTTGAAATTTGGACTTTTTTTCCTTCAAAATTTGACCTTTAGGCCTAAAATTTTGATTTTTTTTTCTTAAAAATATGACTTCCTTTCTTGAAATTCTAACCTTTTTTGTTAAAAGTCTGACTTTTAAACTCAGAATTCTGCCTTTTTTCCTCAAAATTCAGACGTTTTTTTTTTCTTGAAATTTGGACTTTTTTTCCTCAAATTTTGGATTTTTTTGCTGAAAAATGGGAATTTTTTTTTCTTAAAAATCTGATTCCTTTCTTGAAATTCTAACCTTTTTTGTTAAAAGTCTGACTTTTAAACTCAGAATTCTGCCTTTTTTCCTCAAAATTCAGACGTTTTTTTTTCCTTGAAATTTGGACTTTTTTTCCTTCAAAATTTGACCTTTTGGCCTAAAATTTTGATTTTTTTTTTTCTTAAAAATCTGATTCCTTTCTTGAAATTCTAACCGTTTTTGTTAAAAGTCTGACTTTTAAACTCAGAATTCTGCCTTTTTTCCTCAAAATTCAGACGTTTTTTTTTTTCTTGAAATTTGGACTTTTTTTCCTTCAAATTTTGGATTTTTTTGCTGAAAAATGGGATTTTTTTTTTCTTAAAAATCTGACTTCCTTTCTTGAAATTCGACCCTTTTTTGTTAAAAGTCTGACTTTTAAACTCAGAATTCTGCCTTTTTTCCTCAAAATTCAGACTTTTTTTTTTTCTTGAAATTTGGACTTTTTTTCCTTCAAAATTTGACCTTTTGGCCTAAAATCTTGATTTTTTTTTTTTCTTAAGAATATGACTTCCTTTCTTGAAATTCTAACATTTTTTGTTAAAAGTCTGACTTTTAAACTCAGAATTCTGCCTTTTTTCCTCAAAATTCAGACGTTTTTTTTTTTCTTGAAATTTGGACTTTTTTTCCTTCAAAATTTGACCTTTTGGCCTAAAATTTTGATTTTTTTTTCTTAAAAATATGACTTCCTTTCTTGAAATTCTAACCTTTTTTGTTAAAAGTCTGACTTTTAAACTCAGAATTCTGCCTTTTTTCCTCAATATTCAGACGTTTTTTTTTTTCTTGAAATTTGGACTTTTTTTCCTTCAAGATTTGACCTTTTGGCCTAAAATTTTGATTTTTTTTTTCTTAAAAATCTGATTCCTTTCTTGAAATTCTAACCTTTTTTGTTAAAAGTTTGACTTTTAAACTCAGAATTCTGCCTTTTTTCCTCAAAATTCAGACGTTTTTTTTTTTTTCTTGAAATTTGGACTTTTTTTCCTTCAAAATTTGACCTTTTGGCCTAAAATTGGGATTTTTTTTTCTTAAAAATATGACTTCCTTTCTTGAAATTCTAACCTTTTTTGTTAAAAGTCTGACTTTTAAACTCAGAATTCTGCCTTTTTTCCTCAAAATTCAGACGTTTTTTTTTTTCTTGAAATTTGGACTTTTTTTCCTTCAAAATTTGACCTTTTGGCCTAAAATTTAGATTTTTTTTCTTAAAAATATGACTTCCTTTCTTGAAATTCTAACCTTTTTTGTTAAAAGTCTGACTTTTAAACTCATAATTCTGCCTTTTTTCCTCAAAATTCAGACGTTTTTCTTTTCTTGAAATTTGGACTTTTTTTCTTCAAATTTTGGATTTTTTTGCTGAAAAATGGGATTTTTTTTTTCTTAAAACTCTGATTCCTTTCTTGAAATTCTAACCTTTTTTGTTAAAAGTCTGACTTTTAAACTCAGAATTCTGCCTTTTTTCCTCAAAATTCAGACGTTTTTTTTTCCTTGAAATTTGGACTTTTTTTCCTTCAAAATTTGACCTTTTGGCCTAAAATTTTGATTTTTTTTTTTCTTAAAAATCTGATTCCTTTCTTGAAATTCTAACCGTTTTTGTTAAAAGTCTGACTTTTAAACTCAGAATTCTGCCTTTTTTCCTCAAAATTCAGACGTTTTTTTTTTTCTTGAAATTTGGACTTTTTTTCCTTCAAATTTTGGATTTTTTTGCTGAAAAATGGGATTTTTTTTTTCTTAAAAATCTGATTCCTTTCTTGAAATTCTAACCTTTTTTGTTAAAAGTCTGACTTTTAAACTCAGAATTCTGCCTTTTTTCCTCAAAATTCAGACTTTTTTTTTTTCTTGAAATTTGGACTTTTTTTCCTTCAAAATTTGACCTTTTGGCCTAAAATTTTGATTTTTTTTTTCTTAAAAATCTGATTCCTTTCTTGAAATTCCAACCGTTTTTGTTAAAAGTCTGACTTTTAAACTCAGAATTCTGCCTTTTTTCCTCAAAATTCAGACGTTTTTTTTTCTTGAAATTTGGACTTTTTTTCCTTCAAAATTTGACCTTTTGGCCTAAAATCTTGATTTTTTTTTTTTCTTAAGAATATGACTTCCTTTCTTGAAATTCTAACATTTTTTGTTAAAAGTCTGACTTTTAAACTCAGAATTCTGCCTTTTTTCCTCAAAATTCAGACGTTTTTTTTTTTCTTGAAATTTGGACTTTTTTTCCTTCAAAATTTGACCTTTTGGCCTAAAATTTTGATTTTTTTTTCTTAAAAATATGACTTCCTTTCTTGAAATTCTAACCTTTTTTGTTAAAAGTCTGACTTTTAAACTCAGAATTCTGCCTTTTTTCCTCAAAATTCAGACGTTTTTTTTTTTCTTGAAATTTGGACTTTTTTTCCTTCAAGATTTGACCTTTTGGCCTAAAATTTTGATTTTTTTTTTCTTAAAAATCTGATTCCTTTCTTGAAATTCTAACCTTTTTTGTTAAAAGTTTGACTTTTAAACTCAGAATTCTGCCTTTTTTCCTCAAAATTCAGACGTTTTTTTTTTTTTCTTGAAATTTGGACTTTTTTTCCTTCAAAATTTGACCTTTTGGCCTAAAATTGGGATTTTTTTTTCTTAAAAATATGACTTCCTTTCTTGAAATTCTAACCTTTTTTGTTAAAAGTCTGACTTTTAAACTCAGAATTCTGCCTTTTTTCCTCAAAATTCAGACGTTTTTTTTTTTCTTGAAATTTGGACTTTTTTTCCTTCAAAATTTGACCTTTTGGCCTAAAATTTTGATTTTTTTTCTTAAAAATATGACTTCCTTTCTTGAAATTCTAACCTTTTTTGTTAAAAGTCTGACTTTTAAACTCATAATTCTGCCTTTTTTCCTCAAAATTCAGACGTTTTTCTTTTCTTGAAATTTGGACTTTTTTTCTTCAAATTTTGGATTTTTTTGCTGAAAAATGGGATTTTTTTTTCTTAAAACTCTGATTCCTTTCTTGAAATTCTAACCTTTTTTGTTAAAAGTCTGACTTTTAAACTCAGAATTCTGCCTTTTTTCCTCAAAATTCAGACGTTTTTTTTTCCTTGAAATTTGGACTTTTTTTCCTTCAAAATTTGACCTTTTGGCCTAAAATTTTGATTTTTTTTTTTTCTTAAAAATCTGATTCCTTTCTTGAAATTCTAACCGTTTTTGTTAAAAGTCTGACTTTTAAACTCAGAATTCTGCCTTTTTTCCTCAAAATTCAGACGTTTTTTTTTTTCTTGAAATTTGGACTTTTTTTCCTTCAAATTTTGGATTTTTTTGCTGAAAAATGGGATTTTTTTTTTTCTTAAAAATCTGATTCCTTCCTTGAAATTCTAACCTTTTTTGTTAAAAGTCTGACTTTTAAACTCAGAATTCTGCCTTTTTTCCTCAAAATTCAGACGTTTTTTTTTTCTTGAAATTTGGACTTTTTTTCCTTCAAAATTTGACCTTTAGGCCTAAAATTTTGATTTTTTTTTCTTAAAAATATGACTTCCTTTCTTGAAATTCTAACCTTTTTTGTTAAAAGTCTGACTTTTAAACTCAGAATTCTGCCTTTTTTCCTCAAAATTCAGACGTTTTTTTTTCCTTGAAATTTGGACTTTTTTCCTTCAAAATTTGACCTTTTGGCCTAAAATTTTGATTTTTTTTTTCTTAAAAATATGACTTCCTTTCTTGAAATTCTAACCTTTTTTGTTAAAAGTCTGACTTTTAAACTCAGAATTCTGCCTTTTTTCTTCAAAATTCAGACGTTTTTTTTTTCTTGAAATTTGGACTTTTTTTCCTTCAAATTTTGGATTTTTTTCCTGAAAAATGGGATTTTTTTTTCTTAAAAATCTGATTCATTTCTTGAAATTCTAACCTTTTTTGTTAAAAGTCTGACTTTTAAACTCAGAATTCTGCCTTTTTTCCTCAAAATTCAGACGTTTTTTTTTTTCTTGAAATTTGGACTTTTTTTCATTCAAAATTTGACCTTTTGGCCTAAAATTTTGATTTTTTTTCTTAAAAATATGACTTCCTTTCTTGAAATTCTAACCTTTTTTGTTAAAAGTCTGACTTTTAAACTCAGAATTCTGCCTTTTTTCCTCAAAATTCAGACGTTTTTTTTTTCTTGAAATTTGGACTTTTTTTCCTTCAAATTTTGGATTTTTTTGCTGAAAAATGGGATTTTTTTTTTCTTAAAAATCTGATTCCTTTCTTGAAATTCTAACCTTTTTTGTTAAAAGTCTGACTTTTAAACTCAGAATTCTGCCTTTTTTCCTCAAAATTCAGACTTTTTTTTCCCTTGAAATTTGGACTTTTTTTCCTTCAAAATTTGACCTTTTGGCCTAAAATTTTGATTTTTTTTTCTTAAAGATATGACTTCCTTTCTTGAAATTCTACCCTTTTTTGTTAGAAGTCTGACTTTTAAACTCAGAATTCTGCCTTTTTTCCTCAAAATTCAGACGTTTTTCTTTTCTTGAAATTTGGACTTTTTTTCCTTCAAAATTTGACCTTTTGGCCTAAAATTTTGATTTTTTTTTTCTTAAAAATCTGATTCCTTTCTTGAAATTCTAACCTTTTTTGTTAAAAGTTTGACTTTTAAACTCAGAATTCTGCCTTTTTTCCTCAAAATTCAGACGTTTTTTTTTTTTCTTGAAATTTGGACTTTTTTTCCTTCAAAATTTGACCTTTAGGCCTAAAATTTAGATTTTTTTTCTTAAAAATATGACTTCCTTTCTTGAAATTCTAACCTTTTTTGTTAAAAGTCTGACTTTTAAACTCAGAATTCTGCCTTTTTTCCTCAAAATTCAGACTTTTTTTTTTTTCTTGAAATTTGGACTTTTTTTCCTTCAAATTTTGGATTTTTTTGCTGAAAAATGGGATTTTTTTTTTCTTAAAAATCTGATTCCTTTCTTGAAATTCTAACCTTTTTTGTTAAAAGTCTGACTTTTAAACTCAGAATTCTGCCTTTTTTCCTCAAAATTCAGACTTTTTTTTTTTCTTGAAATTTGGACTTTTTTTCCTTCAAAATTTGACCTTTTGGCCTAAAATTTTGATTTTTTTTTCTTAAAAATATGACTTCCTTTCTTGAAATTCTAACCTTTTTTGTTAAAACTCTGACTTTTAAACTCAGAATTCTGCCTTTTTTCCTCAAACTTCAGACGTTTTTTTTTTTCTTGAAATTTGGACTTTTTTTCCTTCAAAATTTGACCTTTTGCCCTAAAATTTTGATTTTTTTTTTCTTAAAAATATGACTTCCTTTCTTGAAATTCTAACCTTTTTTGTTAAAAGTCTGACTTTTAAACTCAGAATTCTGCCTTTTTTCGTCAAAATTCAGACTTTTTTTTTTTCTTGAAATTTGGACTTTTTTTCCTTCAAAATTTGACCTTTTGGCCTAAAATTTTGTTTTTTTTTTCTTAAAAATATGACTTCCTTTCTTGAAATTCTAACCTTTTTTGTTAAAAGTCTGACTTTTAAACTCAGAATTCAGCCTTTTTTCCTCAAAATTCAGACGTTTTTTTTTTTCTTGAAATTTGGACTTTTTTTCTTCAAATTTTGGATTTTTTTGCTGAAAAATGGGATTTTTTTTTTCTTAAAAATCTGATTCCTTTCTTGAAATTCTAACCTTTTTTGTTAAAAGTCTGACTTTTAAACTCAGAATTCTGTCTTTTTTCCTCAAAATTCAGACTTTTTTTTTTTCTTGAAATTTGGACTTTTTTTCCTTCAAAATTTGACCTTTTGGCCTAAAATTTTGATTTTTTTTTCTTAAAAATATGACTTCCTTTCTTGAAATTCTAACCTTTTTTGTTAAAAGTCTGACTTTTAAACTCAGAATTCTGCCTTTTTTCCTCAAAATTCAGACGTTTTTTTTTCCTTGAAATTTGGACTTTTTTCCTTCAAAATTTGACCTTTTGGCCTAAAATTTTGATTTTTTTTTTCTTAAAAATATGACTTCCTTTCTTGAAATTCTAACCTTTTTTGTTAAAAGTCTGACTTTTAAACTCAGAATTCTGCCTTTTTTTCCTCAAAATTCAGACGTTTTTTTTTTTCTTGAAATTTGGACTTTTTTTCTTCAAATTTTGGATTTTTTTGCTGAAAAATGGGATTTTTTTTTTCTTAAAAATCTGATTCCTTTCTTGAAATTCTAACCTTTTTTGTTAAAAGTCTGACTTTTAAACTCAGAATTCTGTCTTTTTTCCTCAAAATTCAGACTTTTTTTTTTTCTTGAAATTTGGACTTTTTTTCCTTCAAAATTTGACCTTTTGGCCTAAAATTTTGATTTTTTTTTCTTAAAAATATGACTTCCTTTCTTGAAATTCTAACCTTTTTTGTTAAAAGTCTGACTTTTAAACTCAGAATTCTGCCTTTTTTCCTCAAAATTCAGACGTTTTTTTTTCCTTGAAATTTGGACTTTTTTCCTTCAAAATTTGACCTTTTGGCCTAAAATTTTGATTTTTTTTTTCTTAAAAATATGACTTCCTTTCTTGAAATTCTAACCTTTTTTGTTAAAAGTCTGACTTTTAAACTCAGAATTCTGCCTTTTTTTCCTCAAAATTCAGACGTTTTTTTTTTTCTTGAAATTTGGACTTTTTTTCCTTCAAATTTTGGATTTTTTTGCTGAAAAATGGGATTTTTTTTTTTCTTAAAAATCTGATTCATTTCTTGAAATTCTAACCTTTTTTGTTAAAAGTCTGACTTTTAAACTCAGAATTCTGCCTTTTTTCCTCAAACTTCAGACGTTTTTTTTTTTCTTGAAATTTGGACTTTTTTTCCTTCAAAATTTGACCTTTTGCCCTAAAATTTTGATTTTTTTTTTCTTAAAAATATGACTTCCTTTCTTGAAATTCTAACCTTTTTTGTTAAAAGTCTGACTTTTAAACTCAGAATTCTGCCTTTTTTCGTCAAAATTCAGACGTTTTTTTTTTTCTTGAAATTTAAACTTTTTTTCCTTCAAAATTTGACCTTTTGGCCTAAAATTTTGTTTTTTTTTTCTTAAAAATATGACTTCCTTTCTTGAAATTCTAACCTTTTTTGTTAAAAGTCTGACTTTTAAACTCAGAATTCTGCCTTTTTTCCTCAAAATTCAGACTTTTTTTTTTTTCTTGAAATTTGGACTTTTTTTCCTTCAAATTTTGGATTTTTTTGCTGAAAAATGGGATTTTTTTTTTCTTAAAAATCTGATTCCTTTCTTGAAATTCTAACCTTTTTTGTTAAAAGTCTGACTTTTAAACTCAGAATTCTGCCTTTTTTCCTCAAAATTCAGACTTTTTTTTTTTCTTGAAATTTGGACTTTTTTTCCTTCAAAATTTGACCTTTTGGCCTAAAATTTTGATTTTTTTTTTCTTAAAAATCTGATTCCTTTCTTGAAATTCCAACCGTTTTTGTTAAAAGTCTGACTTTTAAACTCAGAATTCTGCCTTTTTTCCTCAAAATTCAGACGTTTTTTTTTTCTTGAAATTTGGACTTTTTTTCTTCAAATTTTGGATTTTTTTGCTGAAAAATGGGATTTTTTTTTCTTAAAAATCTGATTCCTTTCTTGAAATTCTAACCTTTTTTGTTAAAAGTCTGACTTTTAAACTCAGAGTTCTGCCTTTTTTCCTCAAAATTCAGACGTTTTTTATTTCTTGAAATTTGGACTTTTTTTCCTTCAAAATTTGACCTTTTGGCCTAAAATTTTGATTTTTTTTTCTTAAAAATATGACTTCCTTTCTTGAAATTCTAACCTTTTTTGTTAAAACTCTGACTTTTAAACTCAGAATTCTGCCTTTTTTCCTCAAACTTCAGACGTTTTTTTTTTTCTTGAAATTTGGACTTTTTTTCCTTCAAAATTTGACCTTTTGCCCTAAAATTTTGATTTTTTTTTTCTTAAAAATATGACTTCCTTTCTTGAAATTCTAACCTTTTTTGTTAAAAGTCTGACTTTTAAACTCAGAATTCTGCCTTTTTTCCTCAAAATTCTGACGTTTTTTTTTTTCTTGAAATTTAAACTTTTTTTCCTTCAAAATTTGACCTTTTGGCCTAAAATTTTGTTTTTTTTTTCTTAAAAATATGACTTCCTTTCTTGAAATTCTAACCTTTTTTGTTAAAAGTCTGACTTTTAAACTCAGAATTCAGCCTTTTTTCCTCAAAATTCAGACGTTTTTTTTTTCTTGAAATTTGGACTTTTTTTCTTCAAATTTTGGATTTTTTTGCTGAAAAATGGGATTTTTTTTTTCTTAAAAATCTGATTCCTTTCTTGAAATTCTAACCTTTTTTGTTAAAAGTCTGACTTTTAAACTCAGAATTCTGCCTTTTTTCCTCAAAATTCAGACGTTTTTTTTTCCTTGAAATTTGGACTTTTTTCCTTCAAAATTTGACCTTTTGGCCTAAAATTTTGATTTTTTTTTTCTTAAAAATATGACTTCCTTTCTTGAAATTCTAACCTTTTTTGTTAAAAGTCTGACTTTTAAACTCAGAATTCTGCCTTTTTTTCCTCAAAATTCAGACGTTTTTTTTTTTCTTGAAATTTGGACTTTTTTTCTTCAAATTTTGGATTTTTTTGCTGAAAAATGGGATTTTTTTTTTCTTAAAAATCTGATTCCTTTCTTGAAATTCTAACCTTTTTTGTTAAAAGTCTGACTTTTAAACTCAGAATTCTGCCTTTTTTTCCTCAAAATTCAGACGTTTTTTTTTTTCTTGAAATTTGGACTTTTTTTCTTCAAATTTTGGATTTTTTTGCTGAAAAATGGGATATTTTTTTTCTTAAAAATCTGATTCCTTTCTTGAAATTCTAACCTTTTTTGTTAAAAGTCTGATTTTTAAACTCAGAATTCTGCCTTTTTTCCTCAAAATTCAGACGTTTTTTTTTCTTGAAATTTGGACTTTTTTTCCTTCAAAATTTGACCTTTTGGCCTAAAATTTTGATTTTTTTTTTCTTAAAAATATGACTTCCTTTCTCGAAATTCTAACCTTTTTTGTTAAAAGTCTGACTTTTAAACTCAGAATTCTGCCTTTTTTCGTCAAAATTCAGATGTTTTTTTTTTTCTTGAAATTTAGACTTTTTTTCCTTCAAAATTTGACCTTTTGGCCTAAAATTTTGTTTTTTTTTTCTTAAAAATATGACTTCCTTTCTTGAAATTCTAACCTTTTTTGTTAAAAGTCTGACTTTTAAACTCAGAATTCTGCCTTTTTTCCTCAAAATTCAGACGTTTTTTTTTTCTTGAAATTTGGACTTTTTTTCTTCAAATTTTGGATTTTTTTGCTGAAAAATGGGATTTTTTTTTCTTAAAAATCTGATTCCTTTCTTGAAATTCTAACCTTTTTTGTTAAAAGTCTGACTTTTAAACTCAGAGTTCTGCCTTTTTTCCTCAAAATTCAGACGTTTTTTATTTCTTGAAATTTGGACTTTTTTTCCTTCAAAATTTGACCTTTTGGCCTAAAATTTTGATTTTTTTTTCTTAAAAATATGACTTCCTTTCTTGAAATTCTAACCTTTTTTGTTAAAACTCTGACTTTTAAACTCAGAATTCTGCCTTTTTTCCTCAAACTTCAGACGTTTTTTTTTTTCTTGAAATTTGGACTTTTTTTCCTTCAAAATTTGACCTTTTGCCCTAAAATTTTGATTTTTTTTTTCTTAAAAATATGACTTCCTTTCTTGAAATTCTAACCTTTTTTGTTAAAAGTCTGACTTTTAAACTCAGAATTCTGCCTTTTTTCGTCAAAATTCAGACGTTTTTTTTTTTCTTGAAATTTAAACTTTTTTTCCTTCAAAATTTGACCTTTTGGCCTAAAATTTTGTTTTTTTTTTCTTAAAAATATGACTTCCTTTCTTGAAATTCTAACCTTTTTTGTTAAAAGTCTGACTTTTAAACTCAGAATTCTGCCTTTTTTCCTCAAAATTCAGACTTTTTTTTTTTTCTTGAAATTTGGACTTTTTTTCCTTCAAATTTTGGATTTTTTTGCTGAAAAATGGGATTTTTTTTTCTTAAAAATCTGATTCCTTTCTTGAAATTCTAACCTTTTTTGTTAAAAGTCTGACTTTTAAACTCAGAGTTCTGCCTTTTTTCCTCAAAATTCAGACGTTTTTTATTTCTTGAAATTTGGACTTTTTTTCCTTCAAAATTTGACCTTTTGGCCT
This sequence comes from Sciaenops ocellatus, assembly GCA_033000465.1. NCBI lineage: Eukaryota > Metazoa > Chordata > Actinopteri > Sciaenidae > Sciaenops > Sciaenops ocellatus. The sequence continues at coordinate 399,465 of CP136873.1, read as the reverse complement.
AAAATTTTGATTTTTTTTTCTTAAAAATATGACTTCCTTTCTTGAAATTCTAACCTTTTTTGTTAAAACTCTGACTTTTAAACTCAGAATTCTGCCTTTTTTCCTCAAACTTCAGACGTTTTTTTTTTTCTTGAAATTTGGACTTTTTTTCCTTCAAAATTTGACCTTTTGCCCTAAAATTTTGATTTTTTTTTTCTTAAAAATATGACTTCCTTTCTTGAAATTCTAACCTTTTTTGTTAAAAGTCTGACTTTTAAACTCAGAATTCTGCCTTTTTTCCTCAAAATTCTGACGTTTTTTTTTTTCTTGAAATTTAAACTTTTTTTCCTTCAAAATTTGACCTTTTGGCCTAAAATTTTGTTTTTTTTTTCTTAAAAATATGACTTCCTTTCTTGAAATTCTAACCTTTTTTGTTAAAAGTCTGACTTTTAAACTCAGAATTCAGCCTTTTTTCCTCAAAATTCAGACGTTTTTTTTTTCTTGAAATTTGGACTTTTTTTCTTCAAATTTTGGATTTTTTTGCTGAAAAATGGGATTTTTTTTTTCTTAAAAATCTGATTCCTTTCTTGAAATTCTAACCTTTTTTGTTAAAAGTCTGACTTTTAAACTCAGAATTCTGTCTTTTTTCCTCAAAATTCAGACTTTTTTTTTTTCTTGAAATTTGGACTTTTTTTCCTTCAAAATTTGACCTTTTGGCCTTAAATTTTGATTTTTTTTTCTTAAAAATATGACTTCCTTTCTTGAAATTCTAACCTTTTTTGTTAAAAGTCTGACTTTTAAACTCAGAATTCTGCCTTTTTTCCTCAAAATTCAGACGTTTTTTTTTCCTTGAAATTTGGACTTTTTTTCTTCAAAATTTGACCTTTTGGCCTAAAATTTTGATTTTTTTTTTCTTAAAAATATGACTTCCTTTCTTGAAATTCTAACCTTTTTTGTTAAAAGTCTGACTTTTAAACTCAGAATTCTGCCTTTTTTTCCTCAAAATTCAGACGTTTTTTTTTTTCTTGAAATTTGGACTTTTTTTCTTCAAATTTTGGATTTTTTTGCTGAAAAATGGGATTTTTTTTTTCTTAAAAATCTGATTCCTTTCTTGAAATTCTAACCTTTTTTGTTAAAAGTCTGACTTTTAAACTCAGAATTCTGTCTTTTTTCCTCAAAATTCAGACTTTTTTTTTTTCTTGAAATTTGGACTTTTTTTCCTTCAAAATTTGACCTTTTGGCCTAAAATTTTGATTTTTTTTTCTTAAAAATATGACTTCCTTTCTTGAAATTCTAACCTTTTTTGTTAAAAGTCTGACTTTTAAACTCAGAATTCTGCCTTTTTTCCTCAAAATTCAGACGTTTTTTTTTCCTTGAAATTTGGACTTTTTTCCTTCAAAATTTGACCTTTTGGCCTAAAATTTTGATTTTTTTTTTCTTAAAAATCTGATTCCTTTCTTGAAATTCTAACCTTTTTTGTTAAAAGTCTGACTTTTAAACTCAGAATTCTGTCTTTTTTCCTCAAAATTCAGACTTTTTTTTTTTCTTGAAATTTGGACTTTTTTTCCTTCAAAATTTGACCTTTTGGCCTTAAATTTTGATTTTTTTTTCTTAAAAATATGACTTCCTTTCTTGAAATTCTAACCTTTTTTGTTAAAAGTCTGACTTTTAAACTCAGAATTCTGCCTTTTTTCCTCAAAATTCAGACGTTTTTTTTTCCTTGAAATTTGGACTTTTTTCCTTCAAAATTTGACCTTTTGGCCTAAAATTTTGATTTTTTTTTTCTTAAAAATATGACTTCCTTTCTTGAAATTCTAACCTTTTTTGTTAAAAGTCTGACTTTTAAACTCAGAATTCTGCCTTTTTTTCCTCAAAATTCAGACGTTTTTTTTTTTCTTGAAATTTGGACTTTTTTTCTTCAAATTTTGGATTTTTTTGCTGAAAAATGGGATTTTTTTTTTCTTAAAAATCTGATTCCTTTCTTGAAATTCTAACCTTTTTTGTTAAAAGTCTGACTTTTAAACTCAGAATTCTGTCTTTTTTCCTCAAAATTCAGACTTTTTTTTTTTCTTGAAATTTGGACTTTTTTTCCTTCAAAATTTGACCTTTTGGCCTAAAATTTTGATTTTTTTTTCTTAAAAATATGACTTCCTTTCTTGAAATTCTAACCTTTTTTGTTAAAAGTCTGACTTTTAAACTCAGAATTCTGCCTTTTTTCCTCAAAATTCAGACGTTTTTTTTTCCTTGAAATTTGGACTTTTTTCCTTCAAAATTTGACCTTTTGGCCTAAAATTTTGATTTTTTTTTTCTTAAAAATATGACTTCCTTTCTTGAAATTCTAACCTTTTTTGTTAAAAGTCTGACTTTTAAACTCAGAATTCTGCCTTTTTTTCCTCAAAATTCAGACGTTTTTTTTTTTCTTGAAATTTGGACTTTTTTTCTTCAAATTTTGGATTTTTTTGCTGAAAAATGGGATATTTTTTTTCTTAAAAATCTGATTCCTTTCTTGAAATTCTAACCTTTTTTGTTAAAAGTCTGATTTTTAAACTCAGAATTCTGCCTTTTTTCCTCAAAATTCAGACGTTTTTTTTTCTTGAAATTTGGACTTTTTTTCCTTCAAAATTTGACCTTTTGGCCTAAAATTTTGATTTTTTTTTTCTTAAAAATATGACTTCCTTTCTCGAAATTCTAACCTTTTTTGTTAAAAGTCTGACTTTTAAACTCAGAATTCTGCCTTTTTTCGTTAAAATTCAGATGTTTTTTTTTTTCTTGAAATTTAGACTTTTTTTCCTTCAAAATTTGACCTTTTGGCCTAAAATTTTGTTTTTTTTTTCTTAAAAATATGACTTCCTTTCTTGAAATTCTAACCTTTTTTGTTAAAAGTCTGACTTTTAAACTCAGAATTCTGCCTTTTTTCCTCAAAATTCAGACGTTTTTTTTTTCTTGAAATTTGGACTTTTTTTCTTCAAATTTTGGATTTTTTTGCTGAAAAATGGGATTTTTTTTTCTTAAAAATCTGATTCCTTTCTTGAAATTCTAACCTTTTTTGTTAAAAGTCTGACTTTTAAACTCAGAGTTCTGCCTTTTTTCCTCAAAATTCAGACGTTTTTTATTTCTTGAAATTTGGACTTTTTTTCCTTCAAAATTTGACCTTTTGGCCTAAAATTTTGATTTTTTTTTCTTAAAAATATGACTTCCTTTCTTGAAATTCTAACCTTTTTTGTTAAAACTCTGACTTTTAAACTCAGAATTCTGCCTTTTTTCCTCAAACTTCAGACGTTTTTTTTTTTCTTGAAATTTGGACTTTTTTTCCTTCAAAATTTGACCTTTTGCCCTAAAATTTTGATTTTTTTTTTCTTAAAAATATGACTTCCTTTCTTGAAATTCTAACCTTTTTTGTTAAAAGTCTGACTTTTAAACTCAGAATTCTGCCTTTTTTCGTCAAAATTCAGACGTTTTTTTTTTTCTTGAAATTTAAACTTTTTTTCCTTCAAAATTTGACCTTTTGGCCTAAAATTTTGTTTTTTTTTTCTTAAAAATATGACTTCCTTTCTTGAAATTCTAACCTTTTTTGTTAAAAGTCTGACTTTTAAACTCAGAATTCAGCCTTTTTTCCTCAAAATTCAGACGTTTTTTTTTTCTTGAAATTTGGACTTTTTTTCTTCAAATTTTGGATTTTTTTGCTGAAAAATGGGATTTTTTTTTTCTTAAAAATCTGATTCCTTTCTTGAAATTCTAACCTTTTTTGTTAAAAGTCTGACTTTTAAACTCAGAATTCTGTCTTTTTTCCTCAAAATTCAGACTTTTTTTTTTTCTTGAAATTTGGACTTTTTTTCCTTCAAAATTTGACCTTTTGGCCTAAAATTTTGATTTTTTTTTCTTAAAAATATGACTTCCTTTCTTGAAATTCTAACCTTTTTTGTTAAAAGTCTGACTTTTAAACTCAGAATTCTGCCTTTTTTCCTCAAAATTCAGACGTTTTTTTTTCCTTGAAATTTGGACTTTTTTCCTTCAAAATTTGACCTTTTGGCCTAAAATTTTGATTTTTTTTTTCTTAAAAATATGACTTCCTTTCTTGAAATTCTAACCTTTTTTGTTAAAAGTCTGACTTTTAAACTCAGAATTCTGCCTTTTTTTCCTCAAAATTCAGACGTTTTTTTTTTTCTTGAAATTTGGACTTTTTTTCCTTCAAATTTTGGATTTTTTTGCTGAAAAATGGGATTTTTTTTTTTCTTAAAAATCTGATTCATTTCTTGAAATTCTAACCTTTTTTGTTAAAAGTCTGACTTTTAAACTCAGAATTCTGCCTTTTTTCCTCAAAATTCAGACGTTTTTTTTTTTCTTGAAATTTGGACTTTTTTTCATTCAAAATTTGACCTTTTGGCCTAAAATTTTGATTTTTTTTCTTAAAAATATGACTTCCTTTCTTGAAATTCTAACCTTTTTTGTTAAAAGTCTGACTTTTAAACTCAGAATTCTGCCTTTTTTCCTCAAAATTCAGACGTTTTTTTTTTCTTGAAATTTGGACTTTTTTTCCTTCAAATTTTGGATTTTTTTGCTGAAAAATGGGATTTTTTTTTTCTTAAAAATCTGATTCCTTTCTTGAAATTCTAACCTTTTTTGTTAAAAGTCTGACTTTTAAACTCAGAATTCTGCCTTTTTTCCTCAAAATTCAGACGTTTTTTTTCCCTTGAAATTTGGACTTTTTTTCCTTCAAAATTTGACCTTTTGGCCTAAAATTTTGATTTTTTTTTTCTTAAAAATCTGATTCCTTTCTTGAAATTCTAACCTTTTTTGTTAAAAGTCTGACTTTTAAACTCAGAATTCTGCCTTTTTTCCTCAAAATTCAGACGTTTTTTTTTTCTTGAAATTTGGACTTTTTTTCCTTCAAAATTTGACCTTTTGGCCTAAAATTTTGATTTTTTTTTCTTAAAAATATGACTTCCTTTCTTGAAATTCTAACCTTTTTTGTTAAAAGTCTGACTTTTAAAATCAGAATTCTGCCTTTTTTCCTCAAAATTCAGACGTTTTTTTTTTCTTGAAATTTGGACTTTTTTTCCTTCAAATTTTGGATTTTTTTGCTGAAAAATGGGATTTTTTTTTTCTTAAAAATCTGATTCCTTTCTTGAAATTCTAACCTTTTTTGTTAAAAGTTTGACTTTTAAACTCAGAATTCTGCCTTTTTTCCTCAAAATTCAGACGTTTTTTTTTTTTCTTGAAATTTGGACTTTTTTTCCTTCAAAATTTGACCTTTAGGCCTAAAATTTAGATTTTTTTTCTTAAAAATATGACTTCCTTTCTTGAAATTCTAACCTTTTTTGTTAAAAGTCTGACTTTTAAACTCATAATTCTGCCTTTTTTCCTCAAAATTCAGACGTTTTTCTTTTCTTGAAATTTGGACTTTTTTTCTTCAAATTTTGGATTTTTTTGCTGAAAAATGGGATTTTTTTTTTCTTAAAACTCTGATTCCTTTCTTGAAATTCTAACCTTTTTTGTTAAAAGTCTGACTTTTAAACTCAGAATTCTGCCTTTTTTCCTCAAAATTCAGACGTTTTTTTTCCCTTGAAATTTGGACTTTTTTTCCTTCAAAATTTGACCTTTTGGCCTAAAATTTTGATTTTTTTTTCTTAAAAATATGACTTCCTTTCTTGAAATTCTAACCTTTTTTGTTAAAAGTCTGACTTTTAAACTCAGAATTCTGCCTTTTTTCCTCAAAATTCAGACTTTTTTTTTTTTCTTGAAATTTGGACTTTTTTTCCTTCAAAATTTGACCTTTTGGCCTAAAATTTTGATTTTTTTTTCTTAAAAATCTGATTCCTTTCTTGAAATTCTAACCTTTTTTGTTAAAAGTCTGACTTTTAAACTCAGAATTCAGCCTTTTTTCCTCAAAATTCAGACGTTTTTTTTTTCTTGAAATTTGGACTTTTTTTCTTCAAATTTTGGATTTTTTTGCTGAAAAATGGGATTTTTTTTTTCTTAAAAATCTGATTCCTTTCTTGAAATTCTAACCTTTTTTGTTAAAAGTCTGACTTTTAAACTCAGAATTCTGCCTTTTTTCCTCAAAATTCAGACGTTTTTTTTCCCTTGAAATTTGGACTTTTTTTCCTTCAAAATTTGACCTTTTGGCCTAAAATTTTGATTTTTTTTTTCTTAAAAATCTGATTCCTTTCTTGAAATTCTAACCTTTTTTGTTAAAAGTCTGACTTTTAAACTCAGAATTCTGCCTTTTTTCCTCAAAATTCAGACGTTTTTTTTTTCTTGAAATTTGGACTTTTTTTCTTCAAATTTTGGATTTTTTTGCTGAAAAATGGGATTTTTTTTTTCTTAAAAATCTGATTCCTTTCTTGAAATTCTAACCTTTTTTGTTAAAAGTCTGACTTTTAAACTCAGAATTCTGTCTTTTTTCCTCAAAATTCAGACTTTTTTTTTTTCTTGAAATTTGGACTTTTTTTCCTTCAAAATTTGACCTTTTGGCCTAAAATTTTGATTTTTTTTTTCTTAAACATATGACTTCCTTTCTTGAAATTCAAACTTTTTTGTTAAAAGTCTGACTTTTAAACTCAGAATTCTGCCTTTTTTCCTCAAAATTCAGAATTGTTTTTTTCTTGAAATTTTGAATTTTTGCCAGCAAATTTTGATTTTTCTCAGGCTAGGGTTAGTGTTAGGGTTTGGTAGGGTTAGGATTAGGGTTAGGGTTAGGGTTAGCATAGGGTTAAGGGTTAGGGTTAGAGTAGGGTTAGGGTTAGATCAGGGTTAGGGTTAGCATAGGGTTAAGGGTTAGGGTTAGGTTTATGGTTAGAGTAGGGTTAGGGTTAGATTAGGGTTAGGGGTTAGGGGTTAGGGATACATTAGGGTTAGAGTTAGGTTTAGATTAGGGTTAGGGTTAGGGTTGGGCTTAGGGTTAGGGTTAGAGTAGGGTTAGGATTAGAGTTAGGGTTAGCATAGGGGTAGGGTTAGGGTTAGGGTTAGATTAGGGTTAGGGTTAAGGGTTAGGGTAGCGTTAGGGTTAAGGGTTAGGTTTAGGTTTAGAGTAGGGTTAGGGTTAGATTAGGGTTAGGGGTTAGGGTTAACATAGGGTTAAGGGTTAGGGTTAGAGTAGGGTTAGGGTTAGGGTTAGCATAGGGTTAAGGGTTAGGGTTAGAGTACGGTTAGGGTTAGGGTTAGATCAGGGTTAGGGTTAGGGTTAGCATAGGGTTAAGGGTTAGGGTTAGAGTTAGGGTTAAGGGTTGGGGTAGGGTTAGGTTTAAGGGTTAGGTTTAGGTTTAGAGTAGGGTTAGGGGTTAGGGTTAGATTAGGGTTAGGGTTAGGCTTAGGGTTAGGGTTAGAGTAGGGTTAGGATTAGGATTAGGGTTATGGTAGGGTTAGGGTTAGCATAGGGTTAGGGTTAGGGTTAGATTAGGGTTAGGGTTAGAATAGGGTTAGGGTTAGCGTTAAGGGTTAGGGTAGGGTTAGGTTTAAGGGTTAGGTTTAGGTTTAGAGTAGGGTTAGCATAGGGTTAGGGGTTAGGGTTAGGGTTAAGGATAAGGGTTAGAGTTAGACTAGGGTTAGGGTTATATTAGGGTTAGGGGTTAGGGTTAGAGTAGGGTTAGGGTTAGGGTTAAGGGCCAGGGTTACGGTTAGGTTAGGGTTAGGGTTAAGGGATAGGGTTAGGGTTGGGTTAGGGTTAGGGTTAGGTATAGGGTAGGGTTAGGATTTGGGCTAGGGGGTTCTTGAAATTCTAATCTGTAGGGTTAGGGGTAGGGTTAGATTAGGGTTAGGGTACGGTTAGGGTTAGGGTTAGGGGGTTCTTGAAATTCTATCCTTTTTTGTTAAAAGTCTGACTTTTAAACTCAGAATTCTGCCTTTTTTCCTCAAAATTCAGACGTTTTTTTTTTTCTTGAAATTTGGACTTTTTTTCCTTCAAATTTGGGATTTTTTTGCTGAAAAATGGGATCTTTTTTTTCTTAAAAATCTGATTCCTTTCTTGAAATTCTAACCTTTTTTGTTAAAAGTCTGACTTTTAAACTCAGAATTCTGCCTTTTTTCCTCAAAATTCAGACGTTTTTTTTTTCTTGAAATTTGGACTTTTTTTCCTTCAAAATTTGACCTTTTGGCCTAAAATTTTGATTTTTTTTTTGTTAAAAATATGACTTCCTTTCTTGAAATTCTAACATTTTTTGTTAAAAGTCTGACTTTTAAACTCAGAATTCTGCCTTTTTTCCTCAAAATTCAGACGTTTTTTTTTTCTTGAAATTTGGACTTTTTTTCCTTCAAAATTTGACCTTTTGGCCTAAAATTTTGATTTTTTTTTCTTAAAAATCTGATTACTTTCTTGAAATTCTAACCTTTTTTGTTAAAAGTCTGACTTTTAAACTCAGAATTCTGCCTTTTTTCCTCAAAATTCAGAATTGTTTTTTTCTTGAAATTTTGAATTTTTGCCAGCAAATTTTGATTTTTCTCAGGCTAGGGTTAGTGTTAGGGTTTGGTAGGGTTAGGATTAGGGTTAGGGTTAGGGTTAGCATAGGGTTAAGGGTTAGGGTTAGAGTAGGGTTAGGGTTAGATCAGGGTTAGGGTTAGCATAGGGTTAAGGGTTAGGGTTAGGTTTATGGTTAGAGTAGGGTTAGGGTTAGATTAGGGTTAGGGGTTAGGGGTTAGGGATACATTAGGGTTAGAGTTAGGTTTAGATTAGGGTTAGGGTTAGGGTTGGGCTTAGGGTTAGGGTTAGAGTAGGGTTAGGATTAGAGTTAGGGTTAGCATAGGGGTAGGGTTAGGGTTAGGGTTAGATTAGGGTTAGGGTTAAGGGTTAGGGTAGCGTTAGGGTTAAGGGTTAGGTTTAGGTTTAGAGTAGGGTTAGGGTTAGATTAGGGTTAGGGGTTAGGGTTAACATAGGGTTAAGGGTTAGGGTTAGAGTAGGGTTAGGGTTAGGGTTAGCATAGGGTTAAGGGTTAGGGTTAGAGTACGGTTAGGGTTAGGGTTAGATCAGGGTTAGGGTTAGGGTTAGCATAGGGTTAAGGGTCAGGGTTAGGGTTAAGGGTTGGGGTAGGGTTAGGTTTAAGGGTTAGGTTTAGGTTTAGAGTAGGGTTAGGGGTTAGGGTTAGATTAGGGTTAGGGTTAGGCTTAGGGTTAGGGTTAGAGTAGGGTTAGGATTAGGATTAGGGTTATGGTAGGGTTAGGGTTAGCATAGGGTTAGGGTTAGGGTTAGATTAGGGTTAGGGTTAGAATAGGGTTAGGGTTAGCGTTAAGGGTTAGGGTAGGGTTAGGTTTAAGGGTTAGGTTTAGGTTTAGAGTAGGGTTAGGGGTTAGGGTTAGATTAGGGTTAGGGTTAGGGATAGCATAGGGTTAGGGGTTAGGGTTAGGGTTAAGGATAAGGGTTAGAGTTAGACTAGGGTTAGGGTTAGATTAGGGTTAGGGGTTAGGGTTAGAGTAGGGTTAGGGTTAGGGTTAAGGGCCAGGGTTACGGTTAGGTTAGGGTTAGGGTTAAGGGATAGGGTTAGGGTTGGGTTAGGGTTAGGGTTAGGTATAGGGTAGGGTTAGGATTTGGGCTAGGGGGTTCTTGAAATTCTAATCTGTAGGGTTAGGGGTAGGGTTAGATTAGGGTTAGGGTACGGTTAGGGTTAGGGTTAGGGGGTTCTTGAAATTCTATCCTTTTTTGTTAAAAGTCTGACTTTTAAACTCAGAATTCTGCCTTTTTTCCTCAAAATTCAGACGTTTTTTTTGTCTTGAAATTTGGACTTTTTTTCCTTCAAAATTTGACCTTTTGGCCTAAAATTTTGATTTTTTTTTCTTAAAAATCTGATTACTTTCTTGAAATTCTAACCTTTTTTGTTAAAAGTCTGACTTTTAAACTCAGAATTCTGCCTTTTTTCCTCAAAATTCAGACGTTTTTTTTTTCTTGAAATTTGGACTTTTTTTCTTCAAATTTTGTATTTTTTTGCTGAAAAATGGGATTTTTCCTTTCTTGAAATTCTAACCTTTTTTGTTAAAAGTCTGACTTTTAAACTCAGAATTCTGCCTTTTTTCCTCAAAATTCAGACGTTTTTTTTTTCTTGAAATTTGGCCTTTTTTTTCTCTCAAATTTTGGATTTTTTTGCTGAAAAATGGGATTTTTTTTTTTTTTTTAACTCTGATTCCTTTCTTGAAATTCTAACCTTTTTTGTTAAAAGTCTGACTTTTAAACTCAGAATTCTGCCTTTTTTCCTCAAAATTAAGACGTTTTTTTTTTCTTGAAATTTTGAATTTTTGCCAGCAAATTTTGATTTTTCTCAGGCTAGGGTTAGTGTTAGGGTTTGGTAGGGTTAGGATTAGGGTTAGGGTTAGGGTTAGCATAGGGTTAAGGGTTAGGGTTAGAGTAGGGTTAGGGTTAGATCAGGGTTAGGGTTAGCATAGGGTTAAGGGTTAGGGTTAGGTTTATGGTTAGAGTAGGGTTAGGGTTAGATTAGGGTTAGGGGTTAGGGGTTAGGGATACATTAGGGTTAGAGTTAGGTTTAGATTAGGGTTAGGGTTAGGGTTGGGCTTAGGGTTAGGATTAGAGTTAGGGTTAGCATAGGGGTAGGGTTAGGGTTAGGGTTAGATTAGGGTTAGGGTTAAGGGTTAGGGTAGCGTTAGGGTTAAGGGTTAGGTTTAGGTTTAGAGTAGGGTTAGGGTTAGATTAGGGTTAGGGGTTAGGGTTAACATAGGGTTAAGGGTTAGGGTTAGAGTAGGGTTAGGGTTAGGGTTAGCATAGGGTTAAGGGTTAGGGTTAGAGTACGGTTAGGGTTAGGGTTAGATCAGGGTTAGGGTTAGCATAGGGTTAAGGGTTAGGGTTAGGGTTAGGGTTAAGGGTTGGGGTAGGGTTAGGTTTAAGGGTTAGGTTTAGGTTTAGAGTAGGGTTAGGGGTTAGGGTTAGATTAGGGTTAGGGTTAGGCTTAGGGTTAGGGTTAGAGTAGGGTTAGGATTAGGATTAGGGTTATGGTAGGGTTAGGGTTAGCATAGGGTTAGGGTTAGGGTTAGATTAGGGTTAGGGTTAGAATAGGGTTAGGTTTAGCGTTAAGGGTTAGGGTAGGGTTAGGTTTAAGGGTTAGGTTTAGGTTTAGAGTAGGGTTAGGGGTTAGGGTTAGATTAGGGTTAGGGTTAGGGTTAGCATAGGGTTAGGGGTTAGGGTTAGGGTTAAGGATAAGGGTTAGAGTTAGACTAGGGTTAGGGTTAGATTAGGGTTAGGGGTTAGGGTTAGAGTAGGGTTAGGGTTAGGGTTAAGGGCCAGGGTTACGGTTAGGTTAGGGTTAGGGTTAAGGGATAGGGTTAGGGTTGGGTTAGGGTTAGGGTTAGGTATAGGGTAGGGTTAGGATTTGGGCTAGGGGGTTCTTGAAATTCTAATCTGTAGGGTTAGGGGTAGGGTTAGATTAGGGTTAGGGTACGGTTAGGGTTAGGGTTAGGGGGTTCTTGAAATTCTATCCTTTTTTGTTAAAAGTCTGACTTTTAAACTCAGAATTCTGCCTTTTTTCCTCAAAATTCTGACGTTTTTTTTCTTGAAATTTGGACTTTTTTTCCTTCAAAATTTGACCTTTTGGCCTAAAATTTTGATTTTTTTTTCTTAAAAATATGACTTCCTTTCTTGAAATTCTAACCTTTTTTGTTAAAAGTCTGACTTTTCAACTCAGAATTCTGCCTTTTTTCCTCAAAATTCAGACGTTTTTTTTTTTTTTGAAATTTGGACTTTTTTTCCTTCAAATTTGGGATTTTTTTGCTGAAAAATGGGATCTTTTTTTTCTTAAAAATCTGATTCCTTTCTTGAAATTCTAACCTTTTTTGTTAAAAGTCTGACTTTTAAACTCAGAATTCTGCCTTTTTTCCTCATAATTCAGACGTTTTTTTTTTCTTGAAATTTGGACTTTTTTTCTTTCAAAATTTGACCTTTTACTGAAAAATTTTGATTTTTTTTTTCTTACAAATATGACTTCCTTTCTTGAAATTCTAACCTTTTTTGTTAAAAGTCTGACTTTTAAACTCAGAATTCTGCCTTTTTTCCTCAAAATTCAGACTTTTTTTTTTTCTTGAAATTTGGACTTTTTTTCCTTCAAAATTTGACCTTTTGGCCTAAAATTTTGATTTTTTTTTCTTAAAAATATGACTTCCTTTCTTGAAATTCTAACCTTTTTTGTTAAAAGTCTGACTTTTAAACTCAGAATTCTGCCTTTTTTCCTCAAAATTCAGACGTTTTTTTTTCTTGAAATTTGGACTTTTTTTCCTTCAAAATTTGACCTTTTGGCCTAAAATTTTGATTTTTTTTTCTTAAAAATCTGATTCCTTTCTTGAAATTCTAACCTTTTTTGTTAAAAGTCTGACTTTTAAACTCAGAATTCTGCCTTTTTTCCTCAAAATTCAGACGTTTTTTTTTTCTTGAAATTTGGACTTTTTTTCCATCAAAATTTGACCTTTTGGCCAAAAATCTTGATTTTTTTTCTTAAAAATATGACTTCCTTTCTTGATATTCTAACCTTTATTGTTAAAAGTCTGACTTTTAAACTCAGAATTCTGCCTTTTTTCCTCAAAATTCAGACGTTTTTTTTTTCTTGAAATTTGGACTTTTTTCCTTCAAAATTTGACCTTTTGGCCTAAAATTTTGATTTTTTTTTCTGAAAAATATGACTTCCTTTCTTGAAATTCTAACCTTTTTTGTTAAAAGTCTGACTTTTAAACTCAGAATTCTGCCTTTTTTCTCAAAATTCAGACGTTTTTTTTTTTTTTTGAAATTTGGACTTTTTTTCTTCAAATTTTTGATTTTTTTGCTGAAAAATGGGATTTTTTGTTTTTCTTAAAAATCTGATTCCTTTCTTGAAATTCTAACCTTTTTTGTTAAAAGTCTGACTTTTAAACTCAGAATTCTGCCTTTTTTCCTCAAAATTCAGACGTTTTTTTTTTCTTGAAATTTGGACTTTTTTTCCTTCAAGATTTGACCTTTTGGCCTAAAATTTTGATTTTTTTTTTCTTAAAAATCTGATTCCTTTCTTGAAATTTTAACCTTTTTTGTTAAAAGTCTGACTTTTAAACTCAGAATTCTGCCTTTTTTCCTCAAAATTCAGACTTTTTTTTTTTTCTTGAAATTTGGACTTTTTTCCTTCAAAATTTGACCTTTTGGCCTAAAATTTTGATTTTTTTTTCTTAAAAATATGACTTCCTTTCTTGAAATTCTAACCTTTTTTGTTAAAAGTCTGACTTTTAAACTCAGAATTCTGCCTTTTTTCCTCAAAATTCAGACGTTTTTTTTTCTTGAAATTTGGACTTTTTTTCCTTCAAAATTTGACCTTTTGGCCTAAATTTTTGATTTTTTTTTCTTAAAAATCTGATTCCTTTCTTGAAATTCTAACCTTTTTTGTTAAAAGTCTGACTTTTAAACTCAGAATTCTGCCTTTTTTCCTCAAAATTCAGACTTTTTTTTTTTCTTGAAATTTGGACTTTTTTTCCTTCAAGATTTGACCTTTTGGCCTAAAATTTTGATTTTTTTTTTCTTAAAAATCTGATTCCTTTCTTGAAATTCTAACCTTTTTTGTTAAAAGTCTGACTTTTAAACTCAGAATTCTGCCTTTTTTCCTCAAAATTCAGACGTTTTTTTTTTCTTGAAATTTGGACTTTTTTTCTTCAAATTTTGGATTTTTTTGCTGAAAAATGGGATTTTTTTTTTCTTAAAAATCTGATTCCTTTCTTGAAATTCTAACCTTTTTTGTTAAAAGTCTGACTTTTAAACTCAGAATTCTGCCTTTTTTCCTCAAAATTCAGACGTTTTTTTTTTCTTGAAATTTGGACTTTTTTTCCTTCAAAATTTGACCTTTTGGCGTAAAATTTTGATTTTTTTTTTCTTAAACATATGACTTCCTTTCTTGAAATTCTAACCTTTTTTGTTAAAAGTCTGACTTTTAAACTCAGAATTCTGCCTTTTTTCCTCAAAATTCAGAATTGTTTTTTTCTTGAAATTTTGAATTTTTGCCAGCAAATTTTGATTTTTCTCAGGCTAGGGTTAGTGTTAGGGTTTGGTAGGGTTAGGATTAGGGTTAGGGTTAGGGTTAGCATAGGGTTAAGGGTTAGGGTTAGAGTAGGGTTAGGGTTAGATCAGGGTTAGGGTTAGCATAGGGTTAAGGGTTAGGGTTAGGTTTATGGTTAGAGTAGGGTTAGGGTTAGATTAGGGTTAGGGGTTAGGGGTTAGGGATACATTAGGGTTAGAGTTAGGTTTAGATTAGGGTTAGGGTTAGGGTTGGGCTTAGGGTTAGGGTTAGAGTAGGGTTAGGATTAGAGTTAGGGTTAGCATAGGGGTAGGGTTAGGGTTAGGGTTAAGGGTTAGGGTAGCGTTAGGGTTAAGGGTTAGGTTTAGGTTTAGAGTAGAGTTAGGGTTAGATTAGGGTTAGGGGTTAGGGTTAGCATAGGTTTAAGGGTTAGGGTTAGAGTAGGGTTAGGGTTAGATTAGGGTTAGGGTTAGCATAGGGTTAAGGGTTAGGGTTAGATCAGGGTTAGGGTTAGGGTTAGCATAGGGTTAATGGTTAGGGTTAGGGTTAGGGTTAAGGGTTAGGGTAGGGTTAGGTTTAAGGGTTAGGTTTAGGTTTAGAGTAGGGTTAGGGGTTAGGGTTAGATTAGGGTTAGGGTTAGGCTTAGGGTTAGGGTTAGAGTAGGGTTAGGATTAGGATTAGGGTTATGGTAGGGTTAGGGTTAGCATAGGGTTAGGGTTAGGGTTAGATTAGGGTTAGGGTTAGCGTTAAGGGTTAGGGTAGGGTTAGGTTTAAGGGTTAATTTTAGGTTTAGAGTAGGGTTAGGGGTTAGGGTTAGATTAGGGTTAGGGTTAGGGTTAGGGTTAGCATAGGGTTAGGGGTTAGGGTTAAGGATAAGGGTTAGAGTTAGACTAGGGTTAGGGTTAGATTAGGGTTAGGGGTTAGGGTTAGAGTAGGGTTAGGGTTAGGGTTAAGGGCCAGGGTTACGGTTAGGTTAGGGTTAGGGTTAAGGGATAGGGTTAGGGTTGGGTTAGTGTTAGGGTTAGGTATAGGGTAGGGTTAGGATTTGGGCTAGGGGGTTCTTGAAATTCTAATCTGTAGGGTTAGGGTTAGGGTTAGATTAGGGTTAGGGTACGGTTAGGGTTAGGGGATTCTTGAAATTCTATCCTTTTTTGTTAAAAGTCTGACTTTTAAACTCAGAGTTCTGCCTTTTTTCCTCAAAATTCAGACGTTTTTTTTTTTCTTGAAATTTGGACTTTTTTTCCTTCAAAATTTGACCTTTTGGCCTAAAATTTTGATTTTTTTTTCTTAAAAATATGACTTCCTTTCTTGAAATTCTAACCTTTTTTGTTAAAAGTCTGACTTTTAAACTCAGAATTCTGCCTTTTTTCCTCAAAATTCAGAATTGTTTTTTTCTTGAAATTTTGAATTTTTGCCTGCAAATTTTGATTTTTCTCAGGCTAGGGTTAGTGTTAGGGTTTGGTAGGGTTAGGATTAGGGTTAGGGTTAGCATAGGCTTAAGGGTTAGGGTTAGAGTAGGGTTAGGGTTAGGGTTAGATCAGGGTTAGGGTTAGCATAGGGTTAAGGGTTAGGGTTAGGTTTATGGTTAGAGTAGGGTTAGGGTTAGATTAGGGTTAGGGGTTAGGGGTTAGGGATACATTAGGGTTAGAGTTAGGTTTAGATTAGGGTTAGGGTTAGGGTTGGGCTTAGGGTTAGGGTTAGAGTAGGGTTAGGATTAGAGTTAGGGTTAGCATAGGGGTAGGGTTAGGGTTAGGGTTAGATTAGGGTTAGGGTTAAGGGTTAGGGTAGCATTAGGGTTAAGGGTTAGGTTTAGGTTTAGAGTAGGGTTAGGGTTAGATTAGGGTTAGGGGTTAGGGTTAACATAGGGTTAAGGGTTAGGGTTAGAGTAGGGTTAGGGTTAGGGTTAGCATAGGGTTAAGGGTTAGGGTTAGAGTATGGTTAGGGTTAGGGTTAGATCAGGGTTAGGGTTAGGGTTAGCATAGGGTTGAGGGTTAGGGTTAGGGTTAAGGGTTGGGGTAGGGTTAGGTTTAAGGGTTAGGTTTAGGTTTAGAGTAGGGTTAGGGGTTAGGGTTAGATTAGGGTTAGGGTTAGGCTTAGGGTTAGGGTTAGAGTAGGGTTAGGATTAGGATTAGGGTTATGGTAGGGTTAGGGTTAGCATAGGGTTAGGGTTAGGGTTAGATTAGGGTTAGGGTTAGAATAGGGTTAGGTTTAGCGTTAAGGGTTAGGGTAGGGTTAGGTTTAAGGGTTAGGTTTAGGTTTAGAGTAGGGTTAGGGGTTAGGGTTAGATTAGGGTTAGGGTTAGGGTTAGCATAGGGTTAGGGGTTAGGGTTAGGGTTAAGGATAAGGGTTAGAGTTAGACTAGGGTTAGGGTTAGATTAGGGTTAGGGGTTAGGGTTAGAGTAGGGTTAGGGTTAGGGTTAAGGGCCAGGGTTACGGTTAGGTTAGGGTTAGGGTTAAGGTATAGGGTTAGGGTTGGGTTAGGGTTAGGGTTAGGTATAGGGTAGGGTTAGGATTTGGGCTAGGGGGTTCTTGAAATTCTAATCTGTAGGGTTAGGGGTAGGGTTAGATTAGGGTTAGGGTACGGTTAGGGTTAGGGTTAGGGGGTTCTTGAAATTCTATCCTTTTTTGTTAAAAGTCTGACTTTTAAACTCAGAATTCTGCCTTTTTTCCTCAAAATTCTGACGTTTTTTTTCTTGAAATTTGGACTTTTTTTCCTTCAAAATTTGACCTTTTGGCCTAAAATTTTGATTTTTTTTTCTTAAAAATATGACTTCCTTTCTTGAAATTCTAACCTTTTTTGTTAAAAGTCTGACTTTTAAACTCAGAATTCTGCCTTTTTTCCTCAAAATTCAGACGTTTTTTTTTCTTGAAATTTGGACTTTTTTTCTTCAAATTTTGGATTTTTTTGTTGAAAAATGGGATTTTTTTTTTTTCTTAAAAATCTGATTCCTTTCTTGAAATTCTAACCTTTTTTGTTAAAAGTCTGACTTTTAAACTCAGAATTCTGCCTTTTTTCCTCAAAATTCAGACGTTTCTTTTTTTCTGGAAATTTGGACTTTTTTTCCATCAAAATATGACCTTTTGGCCTAAAATTTTGATTTTTTTTTTTCTTAAAAATATGACTTCCATTCTTGAAATTCTAACCTTTTTTGTTAAAAGTCTGACTTTTAAACTCAGAATTCTGCCTTTTTTCCTCAAAATTCAGACATTTTTTTTTTTCTTGAAATTTGGACTTTTTTTCCTTCAAAATTTGACCTTTTGGCCTAAAATTTTGATTTTTTTTTCTTAAAAATCTGATTCCTTTCTTGAAATTCTAACCTTTTTTGTTAAAAGTCTGACTTTTAAACTCAGAATTCTGCCTTTTTTCCTCAAAATTCAGACGTTTTTTTTTTCTTGAAATTTGGACTTTTTTTCCTTCAAAATTTGACCTTTTGGCCTAAAATTTTGATTTTTTTTTCTTAAAAATATGACTTCCTTTCTTGAAATTCTAACCTTTTTTGTTAAAAGTCTGACTTTTAAACTCAGAATTCTGCCTTTTTTCCTCAAAATTCAGACGTTTTTTTTTTTCTTGAAATTTGGACTTTTTTTCTTCAAATTTTGGATTTTTTTGCTGAAAAATGGGATTTTTTTTTTTCTTAAAAATATGACTTCCTTTCTTGAAATTCTAACCTTTTTTGTTAAAAGTCTGACTTTTAAACTCAGAATTCTGCCTTTTTTCCTTAAAATTCAGACGTTTTTTTTTTCTTGAAATTTGAACTTTTTTTCCTTCAAAATTTGACCTTTTGGCCTAAAATTTTGATTTTTTTTTCTTAAAAATCTGATTCCTTTCTTGAAATTCTAACCTTTTTTGTTAAAAGTCTGACTTTTAATCTCAGAATTCTGCCTTTTTTCCTCAAAATTCAGACGTTTTTTTTTTCTTGAAATTTGGACTTTTTTTCCTTCAAAATTTGACCTTTTGGCCTAAAATTTTGATTTTTTTTTTCTTAAAAATCTGATTCCTTTCTTGAAATTTTAACCTTTTTTGTTAAAAGTCTGACTTTTAAACTCAGAATTCTGCCTTTTTTCCTCAAAATTCAGACGTTTTTTTTTCTTGAAATTTGGACTTTTTTTCCTTCAAGATTTGACCTTTTGGCCTAAAATTTTGATTTTTTTTTTCTTAAAAATCTGATTCCTTTCTTGAAATTCTAACCTTTTTTGTTAAAAGTCTGACTTTTAAACTCAGAATTCTGCCTTTTTTCCTCAAAATTCAGACGTTTTTTTTTTTCTTGAAATTTGGACTTTTTTTCCTTCAAAATTTGACCTTTTGGCCTAAAATTTTGATTTTTTTTTCTTAAAAATATGACTTCCTTTCTTGAAATTCTAACCTTTTTTGTTAAAAGTCTGACTTTTAAACTCAGTATTCTGCCTTTTTTCCTCAAAATTCAGACGTTTTTTTTTTCTTGAAATTTGGACTTTTTTTCCTTCAAGATTTGACCTTTTGGCCTAAAATTTTGATTTTTTTTTTCTTAAAAATCTGATTCCTTTCTTGAAATTCTAACCTTTTTTGTTAAAAGTCTGACTTTTAAACTCAGAATTCTGCCTTTTTTCCTCAAAATTCAGACTTTTTTTTTTTTCTTGAAATTTGGACTTTTTTCCTTCAAAATTTGACCTTTTGGCCTAAAATTTTGATTTTTTTTTCTTAAAAATATGACTTCCTTTCTTGAAATTCTAACCTTTTTTGTTAAAAGTCTGACTTTTAAACTCAGAATTCTGCCTTTTTTCCTCAAAATTCAGACGTTTTTTTTTCTTGAAATTTGGACTTTTTTTCCTTCAAAATTTGACCTTTTGGCCTAAAATTTTGATTTTTTTTTTCTTAAAAATCTGATTCCTTTCTTGAAATTCTAACCTTTTTTGTTAAAAGTCTGACTTTTAAACTCAGAATTCTGCCTTTTTTCCTCAAAATTCAGACGTTTTTTTTTTCTTGAAATTTGGACTTTTTTTCCTTCAAAATTTGACCTTTTGGCCTAAAATTTTGATTTTTTTTTTCTTAAAAATATGACTTCCTTTCTTGAAATTCTAACCTTTTTTGTTAAAAGTCTGACTTTTAAACTCAGAATTCTGCCTTTTTTCCTCAAAATTCAGACGTTTTTTTTTTTCTTGAAATTTGGACTTTTTTTCTTCAAATTTTGGATTTTTTTGCTGAAAAATGGGATTTTTTTTTTTCTTAAAAATATGACTTCCTTTCTTCAAATTCTAACCTTTTTTGTTAAAAGTCTGACTTTTAAACTCAGAATTCTGCCTTTTTTCGTCAAAATTCAGACGTTTTTTTTTTCTTGAAATTTAAACTTTTTTTCCTTCAAAATTTGACCTTTTGGCCTAAAATTTTGTTTTTTTTTTCTTAAAAATATGACTTCCTTTCTTGAAATTCTAACCTTTTTTGTTAAAAGTCTGACTTTTAAACTCAGAATTCTGCCTTTTTTCCTCAAAATTCAGACGTTTTTTTTTTCTTGAAATTTGGACTTTTTTTCTTCAAATTTTGGATTTTTTTGCTGAAAAATGGGATTTTTTTTTTCTTAAAAATCTGATTCCTTTCTTGAAATTCTAACCTTTTTTGTTAAAAGTCTGACTTTTAAACTCAGAATTCTGCCTTTTTTCCTCAAAATTCAGAAGTTTTTTTTTCTTGAAATTTGGACTTTTTTTCCTTCAAAATTTGACCTTTTGGCCTAAAATTTTGATTTTTTTTTTCTGAAAAATATGACTTCCTTTCTTGAAATTCTAACCTTTTTTGTTAAAAGTCTGACTTTTAAACTCAGAATTCTGCCTTTTTTCCTCAAAATTCAGACGTTTTTTTTTCTTGAAATTTGGACTTTTTTTCCTTCAAAATTTGACCTTTTGGCCTAAAATTTTGATTTTTTTTTCTTAAAAATCTGATTCCTTTCTTGAAATTCTAACCTTTTTTGTTAAAAGTCTGACTTTTAAACTCAGAATTCTGCCTTTTTTCCTCAAAATTCAGACGTTTTTTTTTTCTTGAAATTTGGACTTTTTTTCCATCAAAATTTGACCTTTTGGCCAAAAATCTTGATTTTTTTTCTTAAAAATATGACTTCCTTTCTTGATATTCTAACCTTTATTGTTAAAAGTCTGACTTTTAAACTCAGAATTCTGCCTTTTTTCGTCAAAATTCAGACGTTTTTTTTTTCTTGAAATTTAAACTTTTTTTCCTTCAAAATTTGACCTTTTGGCCTAAAATTTTGTTTTTTTTTTCTTAAAAATATGACTTCCTTTCTTGAAATTCTAACCTTTTTTGTTAAAAGTCTGACTTTTAAACTCAGAATTCTGCCTTTTTTCCTCAAAATTCAGACGTTTTTTTTTTCTTGAAATTTGGACTTTTTTTCTTCAAATTTTGGATTTTTTTGCTGAAAAATGGGATTTTTTTTTTCTTAAAAATCTGATTCCTTTCTTGAAATTCTAACCTTTTTTGTTAAAAGTCTGACTTTTAAACTCAGAATTCTGCCTTTTTTCCTCAAAATTCAGAAGTTTTTTTTTCTTGAAATTTGGACTTTTTTTCCTTCAAAATTTGACCTTTTGGCCTAAAATTTTGATTTTTTTTTTCTGAAAAATATGACTTCCTTTCTTGAAATTCTAACCTTTTTTGTTAAAAGTCTGACTTTTAAACTCAGAATTCTGCCTTTTTTCCTCAAAATTCAGACGTTTTTTTTTCTTGAAATTTGGACTTTTTTTCCTTCAAAATTTGACCTTTTGGCCTAAAATTTTGATTTTTTTTTCTTAAAAATCTGATTCCTTTCTTGAAATTCTAACCTTTTTTGTTAAAAGTCTGACTTTTAAACTCAGAATTCTGCCTTTTTTCCTCAAAATTCAGACGTTTTTTTTTTCTTGAAATTTGGACTTTTTTTCCATCAAAATTTGACCTTTTGGCCAAAAATCTTGATTTTTTTTCTTAAAAATATGACTTCCTTTCTTGATATTCTAACCTTTATTGTTAAAAGTCTGACTTTTAAACTCAGAATTCTGCCTTTTTCCCTCAAAATTCAGACGTTTTTTTTTTCTTGAAATTTGGACTTTTTTTCCTTCAAAATTTGACCTTTTGGCCTAAAATTTTGATTTTTTTTTCTTAAAAATATGACTTCCTTTCTTGAAATTCTAACCTTTTTTGTTAAAAGTCTGACTTTTAAACTCAGAATTCTGCCTTTTTTCCTCAAAATTCAGACGTTTTTTTTTCTTGAAATTTGGACTTTTTTTCCTTCAAAATTTGACCTTTTGGCCTAAAATTTTGATTTTTTTTTCTTAAAAATCTGATTCCTTTCTTGAAATTCTAACCTTTTTTGTTAAAAGTCTGACTTTTAAACTCAGAATTCTGCCTTTTTTCCTCAAAATTCAGACGTTTTTTTTTTCTTGAAATTTGGACTTTTTTTCCATCAAAATTTGACCTTTTGGCCAAAATTCTTGATTTTTTTTCTTAAAAATATGACTTCCTTTCTTGATATTCTAACCTTTATTGTTAAAAGTCTGACTTTTAAACTCAGAATTCTGCCTTTTTTCCTCAAAATTCAGACGTTTTTTTTTTCTTGAAATTTGGACTTTTTTCCTTCAAAATTTGACCTTTTGGCCTAAAATTTTGATTTTTTTTTCTGAAAAATATGACTTCCTTTCTTGAAATTCTAACCTTTTTTGTTAAAAGTCTGACTTTTAAACTCAGAATTCTGCCTTTTTTCTCAAAATTCAGACGTTTTTTTTTTTTTTTTGAAATTTGGACTTTTTTTCTTCAAATTTTTGATTTTTTTGCTGAAAAATGGGATTTTTTTTTTTTCTTAAAAATCTGATTCCTTTCTTGAAATTCTAACCTTTTTTGTTAAAAGTCTGACTTTTAAACTCAGAATTCTGCCTTTTTTCCTTAAAATTCAGACGTTTTTTTTTTCTTGAAATTTGAACTTTTTTTCCTTCAAAATTTGACCTTTTGGCCTAAAATTTTGATTTTTTTTTTCTTAAAAATCTGATTCCTTTCTTGAAATTTTAACCTTTTTTGTTAAAAGTCTGACTTTTAAACTCAGAATTCTGCCTTTTTTCCTCAAAATTCAGACGTTTTTTTTTCTTGAAATTTGGACTTTTTTTCCTTCAAGATTTGACCTTTTGGCCTAAAATTTTGATTTTTTTTTTCTTAAAAATCTGATTCCTTTCTTGAAATTCTAACCTTTTTTGTTAAAAGTCTGACTTTTAAACTCAGAATTCTGCCTTTTTTCCTCAAAATTCAGACGTTTTTTTTTTTCTTGAAATTTGGACTTTTTTTCCTTCAAAATTTGACCTTTTGGCCTAAAATTTTGATTTTTTTTTCTTAAAAATATGACTTCCTTTCTTGAAATTCTAACCTTTTTTGTTAAAAGTCTGACTTTTAAACTCAGTATTCTGCCTTTTTTCCTCAAAATTCAGACGTTTTTTTTTTCTTGAAATTTGGACTTTTTTTCCTTCAAAATTTGACCTTTTGGCCTAAAATTTTGATTTTTTTTTTCTTAAAAATCTGATTCCTTTCTTGAAATTCTAACCTTTTTTGTTAAAAGTCTGACTTTTAAACTCAGAATTCTGCCTTTTTTCCTCAAAATTCAGACTTTTTTTTTTTTCTTGAAATTTGGACTTTTTTCCTTCAAAATTTGACCTTTTGGCCTAAAATTTTGATTTTTTTTTCTTAAAAATATGACTTCCTTTCTTGAAATTCTAACCTTTTTTGTTAAAAGTCTGACTTTTAAACTCAGAATTCTGCCTTTTTTCCTCAAAATTCAGACGTTTTTTTTTTTCTTGAAATTTGGACTTTTTTTCTTCAAATTTTGGATTTTTTTGCTGAAAAATGGGATTTTTTTTTTTCTTAAAAATATGACTTCCTTTCTTGAAATTCTAACCTTTTTTGTTAAAAGTCTGACTTTTAAACTCAGAATTCTGCCTTTTTTCGTCAAAATTCAGACGTTTTTTTTTTCTTGAAATTTAAACTTTTTTTCCTTCAAAATTTGACCTTTTGGCCTAAAATTTTGTTTTTTTTTTCTTAAAAATATGACTTCCTTTCTTGAAATTCTAACCTTTTTTGTTAAAAGTCTGACTTTTAAACTCAGAATTCTGCCTTTTTTCCTCAAAATTCAGACGTTTTTTTTTTCTTGAAATTTGGACTTTTTTCCTTCAAAATTTGACCTTTTGGCCTAAAATTTTGATTTTTTTTTCTTAAAAATATGACTTCCTTTCTTGAAATTCTAACCTTTTTTGTTAAAAGTCTGACTTTTAAACTCAGAATTCTGCCTTTTTTCCTCAAAATTCAGACTTTTTTTTTTTTCTTGAAATTTGGACTTTTTTCCTTCAAAATTTGACCTTTTGGCCTAAAATTTTGATTTTTTTTTCTTAAAAATATGACTTCCTTTCTTGAAATTCTAACCTTTTTTGTTAAAAGTCTGACTTTTAAACTCAGAATTCTGCCTTTTTTCCTCAAAATTCAGACGTTTTTTTTTTTCTTGAAATTTGGACTTTTTTTCTTCAAATTTTGGATTTTTTTGCTGAAAAATGGGATTTTTTTTTTTCTTAAAAATATGACTTCCTTTCTTGAAATTCTAACCTTTTTTGTTAAAAGTCTGACTTTTAAACTCAGAATTCTGCCTTTTTTCGTCAAAATTCAGACGTTTTTTTTTTCTTGAAATTTAAACTTTTTTTCCTTCAAAATTTGACCTTTTGGCCTAAAATTTTGTTTTTTTTTTTCTTAAAAATATGACTTCCTTTCTTGAAATTCTAACCTTTTTTGTTAAAAGTCTGACTTTTAAACTCAGAATTCTGCCTTTTTTCCTCAAAATTCAGACGTTTTTTTTTTCTTGAAATTTGGACTTTTTTCCTTCAAAATTTGACCTTTTGGCCTAAAATTTTGATTTTTTTTTCTGAAAAATATGACTTCCTTTCTTGAAATTCTAACCTTTTTTGTTAAAAGTCTGACTTTTAAACTCAGAATTCTGCCTTTTTTCTCAAAATTCAGACGTTTTTTTTTTTTTTTGAAATTTGGACTTTTTTTCTTCAAATTTTTGATTTTTTTGCTGAAAAATGGGATTTTTTTTTTTTCTTAAAAATCTGATTCCTTTCTTGAAATTCTAACCTTTTTTGTTAAAAGTCTGACTTTTAAACTCAGTATTCTGCCTTTTTTCCTCAAAATTCAGACGTTTTTTTTTTCTTGAAATTTGGACTTTTTTTCCTTCAAGATTTGACCTTTTGGCCTAAAATTTTGATTTTTTTTTTCTTAAAAATCTGATTCCTTTCTTGAAATTCTAACCTTTTTTGTTAAAAGTCTGACTTTTAAACTCAGAATTCTGCCTTTTTTCCTCAAAATTCAGACTTTTTTTTTTTTCTTGAAATTTGGACTTTTTTCCTTCAAAATTTGACCTTTTGGCCTAAAATTTTGATTTTTTTTTCTTAAAAATATGACTTCCTTTCTTGAAATTCTAACCTTTTTTGTTAAAAGTCTGACTTTTAAACTCAGAATTCTGCCTTTTTTCCTCAAAATTCAGACGTTTTTTTTTCTTGAAATTTGGACTTTTTTTCCTTCAAAATTTGACCTTTTGGCCTAAAATTTTGATTTTTTTTTTCTTAAAAATCTGATTCCTTTCTTGAAATTCTAACCTTTTTTGTTAAAAGTCTGACTTTTAAACTCAGAATTCTGCCTTTTTTCCTCAAAATTCAGACGTTTTTTTTTTCTTGAAATTTGGACTTTTTTTCCTTCAAAATTTGACCTTTTGGCCTAAAATTTTGATTTTTTTTTTCTTAAAAATATGACTTCCTTTCTTGAAATTCTAACCTTTTTTGTTAAAAGTCTGACTTTTAAACTCAGAATTCTGCCTTTTTTCCTCAAAATTCAGACGTTTTTTTTTTTCTTGAAATTTGGACTTTTTTTCTTCAAATTTTGGATTTTTTTGCTAAAAATTGGATTTTTTTTTTTCTTAAAAATATGACTTCCTTTCTTGAAATTCTAACCTTTTTTGTTAAAAGTCTGACTTTTAAACTCAGAATTCTGCCTTTTTTCGTCAAAATTCAGACGTTTTTTTTTTCTTGAAATTTAAACTTTTTTTCCTTCAAAATTTGACCTTTTGGCCTAAAATTTTGTTTTTTTTTTCTTAAAAATATGACTTCCTTTCTTGAAATTCTAACCTTTTTTGTTAAAAGTCTGACTTTTAAACTCAGAATTCTGCCTTTTTTCCTCAAAATTCAGACGTTTTTTTTTTCTTGAAATTTGGACTTTTTTTCTTCAAATTTTGGATTTTTTTGCTGAAAAATGGGATTTTTTTTTTCTTAAAAATCTGATTCCTTTCTTGAAATTCTAACCTTTTTTGTTAAAAGTCTGACTTTTAAACTCAGAATTCTGCCTTTTTTCCTCAAAATTCAGACGTTTTTTTTTTCTTGAAATTTGGACTTTTTTTCCTTCAAAATTTGACCTTTTGGCCTAAAATTTTGATTTTTTTTTTCTTAAACATATGACTTCCTTTCTTGAAATTCTAACCTTTTTTGTTAAAAGTCTGACTTTTAAACTCAGAATTCTGCCTTTTTTCCTCAAAATTCAGAATTGTTTTTTTCTTGAAATTTTGAATTTTTGCCAGCAAATTTTGATTTTTCTCAGGCTAGGGTTAGTGTTAGGGTTTGGTAGGGTTAGGATTAGGGTTAGGGTTAGGGTTAGCATAGGGTTAAGGGTTAGGGTTAGAGTAGGGTTAGGGTTAGATCAGGGTTAGGGTTAGCATAGGGTTAAGGGTTAGGGTTAGGTTTATGGTTAGAGTAGGGTTAGGGTTAGATTAGGGTTAGGGGTTAGGGGTTAGGGATACATTAGGGTTAGAGTTAGGTTTAGATTAGGGTTAGGGTTAGGGTTGGGCTTAGGGTTAGGGTTAGAGTAGGGTTAGGATTAGAGTTAGGGTTAGCATAGGGGTAGGGTTAGGGTTAGGGTTAAGGGTTAGGGTAGCGTTAGGGTTAAGGGTTAGGTTTAGGTTTAGAGTAGGGTTAGGGTTAGATTAGGGTTAGGGGTTAGGGTTAGCATAGGTTTAAGGGTTAGGGTTAGAGTAGGGTTAGGGTTAGATTAGGGTTAGGGTTAGCATAGGGTTAAGGGTTAGGGTTAGATCAGGGTTAGGGTTAGGGTTAGCATAGGGTTAATGGTTAGGGTTAGGGTTAGGGTTAAGGGTTAGGGTAGGGTTAGGTTTAAGGGTTAGGTTTAGGTTTAGAGTGGGGTTAGGGGTTAGGGTTAGATTAGGGTTAGGGTTAGGCTTAGGGTTAGGGTTAGAGTAGGGTTAGGATTAGGATTAGGGTTATGGTAGGGTTAGGGTTAGCATAGGGTTAGGGTTAGGGTTAGATTAGGGTTAGGGTTAGCGTTAAGGGTTAGGGTAGGGTTAGGTTTAAGGGTTAATTTTAGGTTTAGAGTAGGGTTAGGGGTTAGGGTTAGATTAGGGTTAGGGTTAGGGTTAGGGTTAGCATAGGGTTAGGGGTTAGGGTTAAGGATAAGGGTTAGAGTTAGACTAGGGTTAGGGTTAGATTAGGGTTAGGGGTTAGGGTTAGAGTAGGGTTAGGGTTAGGGTTAAGGGCCAGGGTTACGGTTAGGTTAGGGTTAGGGTTAAGGGATAGGGTTAGGGTTGGGTTAGTGTTAGGGTTAGGTATAGGGTAGGGTTAGGATTTGGGCTAGGGGGTTCTTGAAATTCTAATCTGTAGGGTTAGGGTTAGGGTTAGATTAGGGTTAGGGTACGGTTAGGGTTAGGGGATTCTTGAAATTCTATCCTTTTTTGTTAAAAGTCTGACTTTTAAACTCAGAGTTCTGCCTTTTTTCCTCAAAATTCAGATGTTTTTTTTTTTTCTTGAAATTTGGACTTTTTTTCCTTCAAAATTTGACCTTTTGGCCTAAAATTTTGATTTTTTTTTCTTAAAAATATGACTTCCTTTCTTGAAATTCTAACCTTTTTTGTTAAAAGTCTGACTTTTAAACTCAGAATTCTGCCTTTTTTCCTCAAAATTCAGAATTGTTTTTTTCTTGAAATTTTGAATTTTTGCCTGCAAATTTTGATTTTTCTCAGGCTAGGGTTAGTGTTAGGGTTTGGTAGGGTTAGGATTAGGGTTAGGGTTAGCATAGGCTTAAGGGTTAGGGTTAGAGTAGGGTTAGGGTTAGGGTTAGATCAGGGTTAGGGTTAGCATAGGGTTAAGGGTTAGGGTTAGGTTTATGGTTAGAGTAGGGTTAGGGTTAGATTAGGGTTAGGGGTTAGGGGTTAGGGATACATTAGGGTTAGAGTTAGGTTTAGATTAGGGTTAGGGTTAGGGTTGGGCTTAGGGTTAGGGTTAGAGTAGGGTTAGGATTAGAGTTAGGGTTAGCATAGGGGTAGGGTTAGGGTTAGGGTTAGATTAGGGTTAGGGTTAAGGGTTAGGGTAGCGTTAGGGTTAAGGGTTAGGTTTAGGTTTAGAGTAGGGTTAGGGTTAGATTAGGGTTAGGGGTTAGGGTTAACATAGGGTTAAGGGTTAGGGTTAGAGTAGGGTTAGGGTTAGGGTTAGCATAGGGTTAAGGGTTAGGGTTAGAGTATGGTTAGGGTTAGGGTTAGATCAGGGTTAGGGTTAGGGTTAGCATAGGGTTGAGGGTTAGGGTTAGGGTTAAGGGTTGGGGTAGGGTTAGGTTTAAGGGTTAGGTTTAGGTTTAGAGTAGGGTTAGGGGTTAGGGTTAGATTAGGGTTAGGGTTAGGCTTAGGGTTAGGGTTAGAGTAGGGTTAGGATTAGGATTAGGGTTATGGTAGGGTTAGGGTTAGCATAGGGTTAGGGTTAGGGTTAGATTAGGGTTAGGGTTAGAATAGGGTTAGGTTTAGCGTTAAGGGTTAGGGTAGGGTTAGGTTTAAGGGTTAGGTTTAGGTTTAGAGTAGGGTTAGGGGTTAGGGTTAGATTAGGGTTAGGGTTAGGGTTAGCATAGGGTTAGGGGTTAGGGTTAGGGTTAAGGATAAGGGTTAGAGTTAGACTAGGGTTAGGGTTAGATTAGGGTTAGGGGTTAGGGTTAGAGTAGGGTTAGGGTTAGGGTTAAGGGCCAGGGTTACGGTTAGGTTAGGGTTAGGGTTAAGGGATAGGGTTAGGGTTGGGTTAGGGTTAGGGTTAGGTATAGGGTAGGGTTAGGATTTGGGCTAGGGGGTTCTTGAAATTCTAATCTGTAGGGTTAGGGGTAGGGTTAGATTAGGGTTAGGGTACGGTTAGGGTTAGGGTTAGGGGGTTCTTGAAATTCTATCCTTTTTTGTTAAAAGTCTGACTTTTAAACTCAGAATTCTGCCTTTTTTCCTCAAAATTCTGACGTTTTTTTTCTTGAAATTTGGACTTTTTTTCCTTCAAAATTTGACCTTTTGGCCTAAAATTTTGATTTTTTTTTCTTAAAAATATGACTTCCTTTCTTGAAATTCTAACCTTTTTTGTTAAAAGTCTGACTTTTAAACTCAGAATTCTGCCTTTTTTCCTCAAAATTCAGACGTTTTTTTTTTCTTGAAATTTGGACTTTTTTTCCTTCAAAATTTGACCTTTTGGCCTAAAATTTTGATTTTTTTTTTCTTAAAAATCTGATTCCTTTCTTGAAATTCTAACCTTTTTTGTTAAAAGTCTGACTTTTAAACTCAGAATTCTGCCTTTTTTCCTCAAAATTCAGATGTTTTTTTTTTTCTTGAAATTTGGACTTTTTTTCTTCAAATTTTGGATTTTTTTACTGAAAAATGGGATTTTTTTTTTCTTAAAAATCTGATTCCTTTCTTGAAATTCTAACCTTTTTTGTTAAAAGTCTGACTTTTAAACTCAGAATTCTGCCTTTTTTCCTCAAAATTCAGACGTTTTTTTTTTCTTGAAATTTGGACTTTTTTTCCTTCAAAATTTGACCTTTTGGCCTAAAATTTTGATTTTTTTTTCTTAAAAATATGACTTCCTTTCTTGAAATTCTAACCTTTTTTGTTAAAAGTCTGACTTTTAAACTCAGAATTCTGCCTTTTTTCCTCAAAATTCAGACGTTTTTTTTTTTCTTGAAATTTGGACTTTTTTTCTTCAAATTTTGGATTTTTTTGCTGAAAAATGGGATTTTTTTTTTTCTTAAAAATATGACTTCCTTTCTTGAAATTCTAACCTTTTTTGTTAAAAGTCTGACTTTTAAACTCAGAATTCTGCCTTTTTTCCTCAAAATTCAGAAGTTTTTTTTTCTTGAAATTTGGACTTTTTTTCCTTCAAAATTTGACCTTTTGGCCTAAAATTTTGATTTTTTTTTCTGAAAAATATGACTTCCTTTCTTGAAATTCTAACCTTTTTTGTTAAAAGTTTGACTTTTAAACTCAGAATTCTGCCTTTTTTCCTCAAAATTCAGACGTTTTTTTTTTTCTTGAAATTTGGACCTTTTTTCTTCAAATTTTTGATTTTTTTTCTGAAAAATGGGATTTTTTTTCTTAAAAATCTGATTCCTTTCTTGAAATTCTAACCTTTTTTGTTAAAAGTCTGACTTTTAAACTCAGAATTCTGCCTTTTTTCCTCAAAATTCAGACTTTTTTTTTTCTTGAAATTTGGACTTTTTTTCCTTCAAAATTTGACCTTTTGGCCTAAATTTTGATTTTTTTTTCTTAAAAATATGACTTCCTTTCTTGAAATTCTAACCTTTTTTGTTAAAAGTCTGACTTTTAAACTCAGAATTCTGCCTTTTTTCCTCAAAATTCAGACGTTTTTTTTCCCTTGAAATTTGGACTTTTTTTCCTTCAAAATTTCACCTTTTGGCCTAAAATTTTGATTTTTTTTTCTTAAAAATCTGATTCCTTTCTTGAAATTCTAACCTTTTTTGTTAAAAGTCTGACTTTTAAACTCAGAATTCTGCCTTTTTTCCTCAAAATTCAGACGTTTTTTTTTCCTTGAAATTTGGACTTTTTTTCCTTCAAAATTTGACCTTTTGGCCTAAAATTTTGATTTTTTTTTTCTTAAAAATATGACTTCCTTTCTTGAAATTCTAACCTTTTTTGTTAAAAGTCTGACTTTTAAACTCAGAATTCTGCCTTTTTTCCTCATAATTCAGACGTTTTTTTTTTCTTGAAATTTGGACTTTTTTTCTTTCAAAATTTGACCTTTTACTGAAAAATTTTGATTTTTTTTTTCTTACAAATATGACTTCCTTTCTTGAAATTCTAACCTTTTTTGTTAAAAGTCTGACTTTTAAACTCAGAATTCTGCCTTTTTTCCTCAAAATTCAGACGTTTTTTTTTTCTTGAAATTTGGACTTTTTTTCCTTCAAAATTTGACCTTTTGGCCTAAAATTTTGATTTTTTTTTCTTAAAAATATGACTTCCTTTCTTGAAATTCTAACCTTTTTTGTTAAAAGTCTGACTTTTAAACTCAGAATTCTGCCTTTTTTCCTCAAAATTCAGACGTTTTTTTTTTCTTGAAATTTGGACTTTTTTTCCATCAAAATTTGACCTTTTGGCCAAAAATCTTGATTTTTTTTCTTAAAAATATGACTTCCTTTCTTGATATTCTAACCTTTATTGTTAAAAGTCTGACTTTTAAACTCAGAATTCTGCCTTTTTTCCTCAAAATTCAGACGTTTTTTTTTTCTTGAAATTTGGACTTTTTTCCTTCAAAATTTGACCTTTTGGCCTAAAATTTTGATTTTTTTTTCTGAAAAATATGACTTCCTTTCTTGAAATTCTAACCTTTTTTGTTAAAAGTCTGACTTTTAAACTCAGAATTCTGCCTTTTTTCTCAAAATTCAGACGTTTTTTTTTTTTTTTTGAAATTTGGACTTTTTTTTCTTCAAATTTTTGATTTTTTTGCTGAAAAATGGGATTTTTTTTTTTTTCTTAAAAATCTGATTCCTTTCTTGAAATTTTAACCTTTTTTGTTAAAAGTCTGACTTTTAAACTCAGAATTCTGCCTTTTTTCCTCAAAATTCAGACGTTTTTTTTTCTTGAAATTTGGACTTTTTTTCCTTCAAAATTTGACCTTTTGGCCTAAATTTTTGATTTTTTTTTCTTAAAAATCTGATTCCTTTCTTGAAATTCTAACCTTTTTTGTTAAAAGTCTGACTTTTAAACTCAGAATTCTGCCTTTTTTCCTCAAAATTCAGACGTTTTTTTTTTCTTGAAATTTGGACTTTTTTTCCTTCAAGATTTGACCTTTTGGCCTAAAATTTTGATTTTTTTTTTCTTAAAAATCTGATTCCTTTCTTGAAATTCTAACCTTTTTTGTTAAAAGTCTGACTTTTAAACTCAGAATTCTGCCTTTTTTCCTCAAAATTCAGACGTTTTTTTTTTTCTTGAAATTTGGACTTTTTTTCCTTCAAAATTTGACCTTTTGGCCTAAAATTTTGATTTTTTTTTCTTAAAAATATGACTTCCTTTCTTGAAATTCTAACCTTTTTTGTTAAAAGTCTGACTTTTAAACTCAGTATTCTGCCTTTTTTCCTCAAAATTCAGACGTTTTTTTTTTCTTGAAATTTGGACTTTTTTTCCTTCAAGATTTGACCTTTTGGCCTAAAATTTTGATTTTTTTTTTCTTAAAAATCTGATTCCTTTCTTGAAATTCTAACCTTTTTTGTTAAAAGTCTGACTTTTAAACTCAGAATTCTGCCTTTTTTCCTCAAAATTCAGACTTTTTTTTTTTTTCTTGAAATTTGGACTTTTTTCCTTCAAAATTTGACCTTTTGGCCTAAAATTTTGATTTTTTTTTCTTAAAAATATGACTTCCTTTCTTGAAATTCTAACCTTTTTTGTTAAAAGTCTGACTTTTAAACTCAGAATTCTGCCTTTTTTCCTCAAAATTCAGACGTTTTTTTTTTCTTGAAATTTGGACATTTTTTCCTTCAAGATTTGACCTTTTGGCCTAAAATTTTGATTTTTTTTTTCTTAAAAATCTGATTCCTTTCTTGAAATTCTAACCTTTTTTGTTAAAAGTCTGACTTTTAAACTCAGAATTCTGCCTTTTTTCCTCAAAATTCAGACGTTTTTTTTTTCTTGAAATTTGGACTTTTTTTCCTTCAAAATTTGACCTTTTGGCCTAAAATTTTGATTTTTTTTTCTTAAAAATATGACTTCCTTTCTTGAAATTCTAACCTTTTTTGTTAAAAGTCTGACTTTTAAACTCAGAATTCTGCCTTTTTTCCTCAAAATTCAGACGTTTTTTTTTTTCTTGAAATTTGGACTTTTTTTCCTTCAAAATTTGACCTTTTGGCCTAAAATTTTGATTTTTTTTTCTTAAAAATATGACTTCCTTTCTTGAAATTCTAACCTTTTTTGTTAAAATTCTGACTTTTCAACTCAGAATTCTGCCTTTTTTCCTCAAAATTCAGACGTTTTTTTTTTTTTTGAAATTTGGACTTTTTTTCCTTCAAATTTGGGATTTTTTTGCTGAAAAATGGGATCTTTTTTTTCTTAAAAATCTGATTCCTTTCTTGAAATTCTAACCTTTTTTGTTAAAAGTCTGACTTTTAAACTCAGAATTCTGCCTTTTTTCCTCATAATTCAGACGTTTTTTTTTTCTTGAAATTTGGACTTTTTTTCTTTCAAAATTTGACCTTTTACTGAAAAATTTTGATTTTTTTTTTCTTACAAATATGACTTCCTTTCTTGAAATTCTAACCTTTTTTGTTAAAAGTCTGACTTTTAAACTCAGAATTCTGCCTTTTTTCCTCAAAATTCAGACGTTTTTTTTTTCTTGAAATTTGGACTTTTTTTCCTTCAAAATTTGACCTTTTGGCCTAAAATTTTGATTTTTTTTTCTTAAAAATATGACTTCCTTTCTTGAAATTCTAACCTTTTTTGTTAAAAGTCTGACTTTTAAACTCAGAATTCTGCCTTTTTTCCTCAAAATTCAGACGTTTTTTTTTTCTTGAAATTTGGACTTTTTTTCCTTCAAGATTTGACCTTTTGGCCTAAAATTTTGATTTTTTTTTTTCTTAAAAATCTGATTCCTTTCTTGAAATTCTAACCTTTTTTGTTAAAAGTCTGACTTTTAAACTCAGAATTCTGCCTTTTTTCCTCAAAATTCAGACTTTTTTTTTTTTCTTGAAATTTGGACTTTTTTCCTTCAAAATTTGACCTTTTGGCCTAAAATTTTGATTTTTTTTTCTTAAAAATATGACTTCCTTTCTTGAAATTCTAACCTTTTTTGTTAAAAGTCTGACTTTTAAACTCAGAATTCTGCCTTTTTTCCTCAAAATTCAGACGTTTTTTTTTTCTTGAAATTTGGACTTTTTTTCCTTCAAAATTTGACCTTTTGGCCTAAAATTTTGATTTTTTTTTTCTTAAAAATCTGATTCCTTTCTTGAAATTCTAACCTTTTTTGTTAAAAGTCTGACTTTTAAACTCAGAATTCTGCCTTTTTTCCTCAAAATTCAGACGTTTTTTTTTTCTTGAAATTTGGACTTTTTTTCCTTCAAAATTTGACCTTTTGGCCTAAAATTTTGATTTTTTTTTCTTAAAAATATGACTTCCTTTCTTGAAATTCTAACCTTTTTTGTTAAAAGTCTGACTTTTAAACTCAGAATTCTGCCTTTTTTCCTCAAAATTCAGACGTTTTTTTTTTTCTTGAAATTTGGACTTTTTTTCTTCAAATTTTGGATTTTTTTGCTGAAAAATGGGATTTTTTTTTTTCTTAAAAATATGACTTCCTTTCTTGAAATTCTAACCTTTTTTGTTAAAAGTCTGACTTTTAAACTCAGAATTCTGCCTTTTTTCCTCAAAATTCAGAAGTTTTTTTTTCTTGAAATTTGGACTTTTTTTCCTTCAAAATTTGACCTTTTGGCCTAAAATTTTGATTTTTTTTTCTGAAAAATATGACTTCCTTTCTTGAAATTCTAACCTTTTTTGTTAAAAGTTTGACTTTTAAACTCAGAATTCTGCCTTTTTTCCTCAAAATTCAGACGTTTTTTTTTTTCTTGAAATTTGGACCTTTTTTCTTCAAATTTTTGATTTTTTTTCTGAAAAATGGGATTTTTTTTCTTAAAAATCTGATTCCTTTCTTGAAATTCTAACCTTTTTTGTTAAAAGTCTGACTTTTAAACTCAGAATTCTGCCTTTTTTCCTCAAAATTCAGACTTTTTTTTTTCTTGAAATTTGGACTTTTTTTCCTTCAAAATTTGACCTTTTGGCCTAAAATTTTGATTTTTTTTTCTTAAAAATATGACTTCCTTTCTTGAAATTCTAACCTTTTTTGTTAAAAGTCTGACTTTTAAACTCAGAATTCTGCCTTTTTTCCTCAAAATTCAGACGTTTTTTTTTTTCTTGAAATTTGGACTTTTTTTCCTTCAAAATTTGACCTTTTGGCCTAAAATTTTGATTTTTTTTTCTTAAAAATATGACTTCCTTTCTTGAAATTCTAACCTTTTTTGTTAAAATTCTGACTTTTCAACTCAGAATTCTGCCTTTTTTCCTCAAAATTCAGACGTTTTTTTTTTTTTTGAAATTTGGACTTTTTTTCCTTCAAATTTGGGATTTTTTTGCTGAAAAATGGGATCTTTTTTTTCTTAAAAATCTGATTCCTTTCTTGAAATTCTAACCTTTTTTGTTAAAAGTCTTACTTTTAAACTCAGAATTCTGCCTTTTTTCCTCATAATTCAGACGTTTTTTTTTTCTTGAAATTTGGACTTTTTTTCTTTCAAAATTTGACCTTTTACTGAAAAATTTTGATTTTTTTTTTCTTAGAAATATGACTTCCTTTCTTGAAATTCTAACCTTTTTTGTTAAAAGTCTGACTTTTAAACTCAGAATTCTGCCTTTTTTCCTCAAAATTCAGACGTTTTTTTTTTCTTGAAATTTGGACTTTTTTTCCTTCAAAATTTGACCTTTTGGCCTAAAATTTTGATTTTTTTTTCTTAAAAATATGACTTCCTTTCTTGAAATTCTAACCTTTTTTGTTAAAAGTCTGACTTTTAAACTCAGAATTCTGCCTTTTTTCCTCAAAATTCAGACGTTTTTTTTTTCTTGAAATTTGGACTTTTTTTCCATCAAAATTTGACCTTTTGGCCAAAAATCTTGATTTTTTTTCTTAAAAATATGACTTCCTTTCTTGATATTCTAACCTTTATTGTTAAAAGTCTGACTTTTAAACTCAGAATTCTGCCTTTTTTCCTCAAAATTCAGACGTTTTTTTTTTCTTGAAATTTGGACTTTTTTCCTTCAAAATTTGACCTTTTGGCCTAAAATTTTGATTTTTTTTTCTGAAAAATATGACTTCCTTTCTTGAAATTCTAACCTTTTTTGTTAAAAGTCTGACTTTTAAACTCAGAATTCTGCCTTTTTTCTCAAAATTCAGACGTTTTTTTTTTTTTTTGAAATTTGGACTTTTTTTCTTCAAATTTTTGATTTTTTTGCTGAAAAATGGGATTTTTTTTTTTTTCTTAAAAATCTGATTCCTTTCTTGAAATTCTAACCTTTTTTGTTAAAAGTCTGACTTTTAAACTCAGAATTCTGCCTTTTTTCCTCAAAATTCAGACTTTTTTTTTTTTTCTTGAAATTTGGACTTTTTTCCTTCAAAATTTGACCTTTTGGCCTAAAATTTTGATTTTTTTTTCTTAAAAATATGACTTCCTTTCTTGAAATTCTAACCTTTTTTGTTAAAAGTCTGACTTTTAAACTCAGAATTCTGCCTTTTTTCCTCAAAATTCAGACGTTTTTTTTTTCTTGAAATTTGGACATTTTTTGCTTCAAGATTTGACCTTTTGGCCTAAAATTTTGATTTTTTTTTTCTTAAAAATCTGATTCCTTTCTTGAAATTCTAACCTTTTTTGTTAAAAGTCTGACTTTTAAACTCAGAATTCTGCCTTTTTTCCTCAAAATTCAGACGTTTTTTTTTTCTTGAAATTTGGACTTTTTTTCCTTCAAAATTTGACCTTTTGGCCTAAAATTTTGATTTTTTTTTCTTAAAAATATGACTTCCTTTCTTGAAATTCTAACCTTTTTTGTTAAAAGTCTGACTTTTAAACTCAGTATTCTGCCTTTTTTCCTCAAAATTCAGACGTTTTTTTTTTCTTGAAATTTGGACTTTTTTTCCTTCAAGATTTGACCTTTTGGCCTAAAATTTTGATTTTTTTTTTTCTTAAAAATCTGATTCCTTTCTTGAAATTCTAACCTTTTTTGTTAAAAGTCTGACTTTTAAACTCAGAATTCTGCCTTTTTTCCTCAAAATTCAGACTTTTTTTTTTTTCTTGAAATTTGGACTTTTTTCCTTCAAAATTTGACCTTTTGGCCTAAAATTTTGATTTTTTTTTCTTAAAAATATGACTTCCTTTCTTGAAATTCTAACCTTTTTTGTTAAAAGTCTGACTTTTAAACTCAGAATTCTGCCTTTTTTCCTCAAAATTCAGACGTTTTTTTTTTCTTGAAATTTGGACTTTTTTTCCTTCAAAATTTGACCTTTTGGCCTAAAATTTTGATTTTTTTTTTCTTAAAAATCTGATTCCTTTCTTGAAATTCTAACCTTTTTTGTTAAAAGTCTGACTTTTAAACTCAGAATTCTGCCTTTTTTCCTCAAAATTCAGACGTTTTTTTTTTCTTGAAATTTGGACTTTTTTTCCTTCAAAATTTGACCTTTTGGCCTAAAATTTTGATTTTTTTTTCTTAAAAATATGACTTCCTTTCTTGAAATTCTAACCTTTTTTGTTAAAAGTCTGACTTTTAAACTCAGAATTCTGCCTTTTTTCCTCAAAATTCAGACGTTTTTTTTTTTCTTGAAATTTGGACTTTTTTTCTTCAAATTTTGGATTTTTTTGCTGAAAAATGGGATTTTTTTTTTTCTTAAAAATATGACTTCCTTTCTTGAAATTCTAACCTTTTTTGTTAAAAGTCTGACTTTTAAACTCAGAATTCTGCCTTTTTTCCTCAAAATTCAGAAGTTTTTTTTTCTTGAAATTTGGACTTTTTTTCCTTCAAAATTTGACCTTTTGGCCTAAAATTTTGATTTTTTTTTCTGAAAAATATGACTTCCTTTCTTGAAATTCTAACCTTTTTTGTTAAAAGTTTGACTTTTAAACTCAGAATTCTGCCTTTTTTCCTCAAAATTCAGACGTTTTTTTTTTTCTTGAAATTTGGACCTTTTTTCTTCAAATTTTTGATTTTTTTTCTGAAAAATGGGATTTTTTTTCTTAAAAATCTGACTTCCTTTCTTGAAATTCTAACCTTTTTTGTTAAAAGTCTGACTTTTAAACTCAGAATTCTGCCTTTTTTCCTCAAAATTCAGACTTTTTTTTTTCTTGAAATTTGGACTTTTTTTCCTTCAAAATTTGACCTTTTGGCCTAAATTTTGATTTTTTTTTCTTAAAAATATGACTTCCTTTCTTGAAATTCTAACCTTTTTTGTTAAAAGTCTGACTTTTCAACTCAGAATTCTGCCTTTTTTCCTCAAAATTCAGACGGTTTTTTTTTCTTGAAATTTGGACTTTTTTTCCTTCAAATTTGGGATTTTTTTGCTGAAAAATGGGATCTTTTTTTTCTTAAAAATCTGATTCCTTTCTTGAAATTCTAACCTTTTTTGTTAAAAGTCTGACTTTTAAACTCAGAATTCTGCCTTTTTTCCTCAAAATTCAGACGTTTTTTTTTTTTCTTGAAATTTGGACTTTTTTTCCTTCAAATTTGGGATTTTTTTGCTGAAAAATGGGATTTTTTTTTCTTAAAAATCTGATTCCTTTCTTGAAATTCTAACCTTTTTTGTTAAAAGTCTGACTTTTAAACTCAGAATTCTGCCTTTTTTCCTCATAATTCAGACGTTTTTTTTTTCTTGAAATTTGGACTTTTTTTCTTTCAAAATTTGACCTTTTACTGAAAAATTTTGATTTTTTTTTTCTTACAAATATGACTTCCTTTCTTGAAATTCTAACCTTTTTTGTTAAAAGTCTGACTTTTAAACTCAGAATTCTGCCTTTTTTCCTCAAAATTCAGACGTTTTTTTTTTCTTGAAATTTGGACTTTTTTTCCTTCAAGATTTGACCTTTTGGCCTAAAATTTTGATTTTTTTTTTCTTAAAAATCTGATTCCTTTCTTGAAATTCTAACCTTTTTTGTTAAAAGTCTGACTTTTAAACTCAGAATTCTGCCTTTTTTCCTCAAAATTCAGACGTTTTTTTTTTCTTGAAATTTGGACTTTTTTTCCTTCAAAATTTGACCTTTTGGCCTAAAATTTTGATTTTTTTTTCTTAAAAATATGACTTCCTTTCTTGAAATTCTAACCTTTTTTGTTAAAAGTCTGACTTTTAAACTCAGAATTCTGCCTTTTTTCCTCAAAATTCAGACGTTTTTTTTTCTTGAAATTTGGACTTTTTTTCCTTCAAAATTTGACCTTTTGGCCTAAAATTTTGATTTTTTTTTCTTAAAAATCTGATTCCTTTCTTGAAATTCTAACCTTTTTTGTTAAAAGTCTGACTTTTAAACTCAGAATTCTGCCTTTTTTCCTCAAAATTCAGAGGTTTTTTTTTTCTTGAAATTTGGACTTTTTTTCCATCAAAATTTGACCTTTTGGCCAAAAATCTTGATTTTTTTTCTTAAAAATATGACTTCCTTTCTTGAAATTCTAACCTTTATTGTTAAAAGTCTGACTTTTAAACTCAGAATTCTGCCTTTTTTCCTCAAAATTCAGACGTTTTTTTTTTCTTGAAATTTGGACTTTTTTCCTTCAAAATTTCACCTTTTGGCCTAAAATTTTGATTTTTTTTTCTGAAAAATATGACTTCCTTTCTTGAAATTCTAACCTTTTTTGTTAAAAGTCTGACTTTTAAACTCAGAATTCTGCCTTTTTTCCTCAAAATTCAGACGTTTTTTTTTTATTGAAATTTGGACTTTTTTTCCTTCAAAATTTGACCTTTTGGCCTAAAATTTTGATTTTTTTTTCTTAAAAATATGACTTCCTTTCTTGAAATTCTAACCTTTTTTGTTAAAAGTCTGACTTTTAAACTCAGAATTCTGCTTTTTTTCCTCAAAATTCAGACGTTTTTTTTTTCTTGAAATTTGGACTTTTTTTCTTCAAATTTTGGATTTTTTTGCTGAAAAATGGGATTTTTTTTTTTTTCTTAAAAATCTGACTTCCTTTCTTGAAATTCTAACCTTTTTTGTTAAAAGTCTGACTTTTAAACTCAGAATTCTGCCTTTTTTCCTCAAAATTCAGACGTTTTTTTTTTTTTTGAAATTTGGACTTTTTTTCTTCAAATTTTTGATTTTTTTGCTGAAAAATGGGATTTTTTTTTTTTTCTTAAAAATCTGATTCCTTTCTTGAAATTCTAACCTTTTTTGTTAAAAGTCTGACTTTTAAACTCAGAATTCTGCCTTTTTTCCTTAAAATTCAGACGTTTTTTTTTTCTTGAAATTTGAACTTTTTTTCCTTCAAAATTTGACCTTTTGGCCTAAAATTTTGATTTGATTCCTTTCTTGAAATTCTAACCTTTTTTGTTAAAAGTCTGACTTTTAAACTCAGAATTCTGCCTTTTTTCCTCAAAATTCAGAGTTTTTTTTTTTCTTGAAATTTGGACTTTTTTTCCTTCAAAATTTGACCTTTTGGCCTAAAATTTTGATTTTTTTTTCTTAAAAATCTGATTCCTTTCTTGAAATTCTAACCTTTTTTGTTAAAAGTCTGACTTTTAATCTCAGAATTCTGCCTTTTTTCCTCAAAATTCAGACGTTTTTTTTTTCTTGAAATTTGGACTTTTTTTCCTTCAAATTTGGGATTTTTTTGCTGAAAAATGGGATCTTTTTTTTCTTAAAAATCTGATTCCTTTCTTGAAATTCTAACCTTTTTTGTTAAAAGTCTGACTTTTAAACTCAGAATTCTGCCTTTTTTCCTCAAAATTCAGACGTTTTTTTTTTTTCTTGAAATTTGGACTTTTTTTCCTTCAAATTTGGGATTTTTTTGCTGAAAAATGGGATCTTTTTTTTCTTAAAAATCTGATTCCTTTCTTGAAATTCTAACCTTTTTTGTTAAAAGTCTGACTTTTAAACTCAGAATTCTGCCTTTTTTCCTCATAATTCAGACGTTTTTTTTTCTTGAAATTTGGACTTTTTTTCTTTCAAAATTTGACCTTTTACTGAAAAATTTTGATTTTTTTTTTCTTACAAATA
The DNA here is from genome assembly GCA_033000465.1 of Sciaenops ocellatus. Taxonomy (NCBI): domain Eukaryota; kingdom Metazoa; phylum Chordata; class Actinopteri; family Sciaenidae; genus Sciaenops; species Sciaenops ocellatus. Next base: position 359,484 of record CP136873.1, on the reverse strand, counting down.
TGACTTCCTTTCTTGAAATTCTAACCTTTTTTGTTAAAAGTCTGACTTTTAAACTCAGAATTCTGCCTTTTTTCCTCAAAATTCAGACGTTTTTTTTTTTCTTGAAATTTGGACTTTTTTTCCTTCAAGATTTGACCTTTTGGCCTAAAATTTTGATTTTTTTTTCTTAAAAATCTGATTCCTTTCTTGAAATTCTAACCTTTTTTGTTAAAAGTCTGACTTTTAAACTCAGAATTCTGCCTTTTTTCCTCAAAATTCAGACGTTTTTTTTTTCTTGAAATTTGGACTTTTTTTCCTTCAAAATTTGACCTTTTGGCCTAAAATTTTGATTTTTTTTTCTTAAAAATATGACTTCCTTTCTTGAAATTCTAACCTTTTTTGTTAAAAGTCTGACTTTTAAACTCAGAATTCTGCCTTTTTTCCTCAAAATTCAGACGTTTTTTTTTCTTGAAATTTGGACTTTTTTTCCTTCAAAATTTGACCTTTTGGCCTAAAATTTTGATTTTTTTTTCTTAAAAATCTGATTCCTTTCTTGAAATTCTAACCTTTTTTGTTAAAAGTCTGACTTTTAAACTCAGAATTCTGCCTTTTTTCCTCAAAATTCAGACGTTTTTTTTTTCTTGAAATTTGGACTTTTTTTCCATCAAAATTTGACCTTTTGGCCAAAAATCTTGATTTTTTTTCTTAAAAATATGACTTCCTTTCTTGAAATTCTAACCTTTATTGTTAAAAGTCTGACTTTTAAACTCAGAATTCTGCCTTTTTTCCTCAAAATTCAGACGTTTTTTTTTTTCTTGAAATTTGGACTTTTTTCCTTCAAAATTTCACCTTTTGGCCTAAAATTTTGATTTTTTTTTCTGAAAAATATGACTTCCTTTCTTGAAATTCTAACCTTTTTTGTTAAAAGTCTGACTTTTAAACTCAGAATTCTGCCTTTTTTCCTCAAAATTCAGACGTTTTTTTTTTCTTGAAATTTGGACTTTTTTTCCTTCAAAATTTGACCTTTTGGCCTAAAATTTTGATTTTTTTTTCTTAAAAATATGACTTCCTTTCTTGAAATTCTAACCTTTTTTGTTAAAAGTCTGACTTTTAAACTCAGAATTCTGCTTTTTTTCCTCAAAATTCAGACGTTTTTTTTTTCTTGAAATTTGGAGTTTTTTTCTTCAAATTTTGGATTTTTTTGCTGAAAAATGGGATTTTTTTTTTTTTTCTTAAAAATCTGATTCCTTTCTTGAAATTCTAACCTTTTTTGTTAAAAGTCTGACTTTTAAACTCAGAATTCTGCCTTTTTTCCTCAAAATTCAGACGTTTTTTTTTTCTTGAAATTTGGACTTTTTTCCTTCAAAATTTGACCTTTTGGCCTAAAATTTTGATTTTTTTTTCTGAAAAATATGACTTCCTTTCTTGAAATTCTAACCTTTTTTGTTAAAAGTCTGACTTTTAAACTCAGAATTCTGCCTTTTTTCCTCAAAATTCAGACGTTTTTTTTTTTTTTGAAATTTGGACTTTTTTTCTTCAAATTTTTGATTTTTTTGCTGAAAAATGGGATTTTTTTTTTTTTCTTAAAAATCTGATTCCTTTCTTGAAATTCTAACCTTTTTTGTTAAAAGTCTGACTTTTAAACTCAGAATTCTGCCTTTTTTCCTTAAAATTCAGACGTTTTTTTTTTCTTGAAATTTGAACTTTTTTTCCTTCAAAATTTGACCTTTTGGCCTAAAATTTTGATTTTTTTTTTCTTAAAAATCTGATTCCTTTCTTGAAATTCTAACCTTTTTTTGTTAAAAGTCTGACTTTTAAACTCAGAATTCTGCCTTTTTTCCTCAAAATTCAGACGTTTTTTTTTTCTTGAAATTTGGACTTTTTTTCCTTCAAAATTTGACCTTTTGGCCCAAAATTTTGATTTTTTTTTTCTTAAAAATCTGATTCCTTTCTTGAAATTCTAACCTTTTTTGTTAAAAGTCTGACTTTTAAACTCAGAATTCTGCCTTTTTTCCTCAAAATTCAGACGTTTTTTTTTTCTTGAAATTTGGACTTTTTTTCCTTCAAAATTTGACCTTTTGGCCTAAAATTTTGATTTTTTTTTCTTAAAAATATGACTTCCTTTCTTGAAATTCTAACCTTTATTGTTAAAAGTCTGACTTTTAAACTCAGAATTCTGCCTTTTTTCCTCAAAATTCAGACGTTTTTTTTTTTCTTGAAATTTGGACTTTTTTCCTTCAAAATTTGACCTTTTGGCCTAAAATTTTGATTTTTTTTTACGGAAAAATATGACTTCCTTTCTTGAAATTCTAACCTTTTTTGTTAAAAGTCTGACTTTTAAACTCAGAATTCTGCCTTTTTTCCTCAAAATTCAGACGTTTTTTTTTTTCTTGAAATTTGGACTTTTTTTCCTTCAAAATTTGACCTTTTGGCCTAAAATTTTGTTTTTTTTTTCTTAAAAATATGACTTCCTTTCTTGAAATTCTAACCTTTTTTGTTAAAAGTCTGACTTTTAAACTCAGAATTCTGCCTTTTTTCCTTAAAATTCAGACGTTTTTTTTTTTCTTGAAATTTGGACTTTTTTTCCTTCAAAATTTGACCTTTTGGCCTAAAATTTTGATTTTTTTTTCTTAAAAATCTGATTCCTTTCTTGAAATTCTAACCTTTTTTGTTAAAAGTCTGACTTTTAAACTCAGAATTCTGCCTTTTTTCCTCAAAATTCAGACGTTTTTTTTTCTTGAAATTTGGACTTTTTTTCCTTCAAAATTTGACCTTTTGGCCTAAAATTTTGATTTTTTTTTTTCTTAAAAATCTGATTCCTTTCTTGAAATTCTAACCTTTTTTTGTTAAAAGTCTGACTTTTAAACTCAGAATTCTGCCTTTTTTCCTCAAAATTCAGACGTTTTTTTTTTCTTGAAATTTGGACTTTTTTTCCTTCAAAATTTGACCTTTTGGCCCAAAATTTTGATTTTTTTTTCTTAAAAATCTGATTCCTTTCTTGAAATTCTAACCTTTTTTGTTAAAAGTCTGACTTTTAAACTCAGAATTCTGCCTTTTTTCCTCAAAATTCAGACGTTTTTTTTTTTCTTGAAATTTGGACTTTTTTTCCTTCAAAATTTGACCTTTTGGCCTAAAATTTTTATTTTTTTTTAATTAAAAATATGACTTCCTTTCTTGAAATTCTAACCTTTTTTGTTAAAAGTCTGACTTTTAAACTCAGAATTCTACCTTTTTTCCTCAAAATTCAGACGTTTTTTTTTTTCTTGAAATTTGGACTTTTTTTCCTTCAAAATTTCACCTTTTGGCCTAAAATTTTGATTTTTTTTCTTAAAAATCTGATTCCTTTCTTGAAATTCTAACCTTTTTTGTTAAAAGTCTGACTTTTAAACTCAGAATTCTGCCCTTTTTCCTCAAAATTCAGACGTTTTTTTTTCTTGAAATTTGGACTTTTTTTCCTTCAAAATTTGACCTTTTGGCCTAAAATTTTGATTTTTTTTTCTTAAAAATCTGATTCCTTTCTTGAAATTCTAACCTTTTTTGTTAAAAGTCTGACTTTTAATCTCAGAATTCTGCCTTTTTTCCTCAAAATTCAGACGTTTTTTTTTTCTTGAAATTTGGACTTTTTTTCCTTCAAAATTTGACCTTTTGGCCCAAAATTTTGATTTTTTTTTCTTAAAAATATGACTTCCTTTCTTGAAATTCTAACCTTTTTTGTTAAAAGTCTGACTTTTAAACTCAGAATTCTGCCTTTTTTCCTCAAAATTCAGACGTTTTTTTTTTCTTGAAATTTGGACTTTTTTTCCTTCAAAATTTGACCTTTTGGCCTAAAATTTTGATTTTTTTTTCTTAAAAATATGACTTCCTTTCTTGAAATTCTAACCTTTTTTGTTAAAAGTCTGACTTTTAAACTCAGAATTCTGCCTTTTTTCCTCAAAATTCAGACGTTTTTTTTTTCTTGAAATTTGGACTTTTTTTCCTTCAAGATTTGACCTTTTGGCCTAAAATTTTGATTTTTTTTTCTTAAAAATCTGATTCCTTTCTTGAAATTCTAACCTTTTTTGTTAAAAGTCTGACTTTTAAACTCAGAATTCTGCCTTTTTTCCTCAAAATTCAGACGTTTTTTTTTTCTTGAAATTTGGACTTTTTTTCCTTCAAAATTTGACCTTTTGGCCTAAAATTTTGATTTTTTTTTCTTAAAAATATGACTTCCTTTCTTGAAATTCTAACCTTTTTTGTTAAAA